>CM019822.1:140956043-141002155 GCA_009763385.1 Coix lacryma-jobi var. lacryma-jobi | reverse complement strand
TACATCAAAGCTGTAGAGAATTTCAAAAGGAAACTTCTACATTGACCATTTTTCAAGTGTTAATGCAAAATCAAAGTAATTTTGCTTTTACTCTTACGCAAAACCCTAGTTCTGTCCCCTTTTCAAATTTTCAATTTTGAAATCGGTTTGAGCTGTTTTGATCAAATTGACCTATTTCCTTTGAAATCAGCCAAAGAGTGTTAGAGCAAAGTTGTACAACTTTTCAAACTCTACATTTCATATTTTGGCTATCTTGAAGTGTAGTTCAAATTCAAAAGTATTTGAAAAACTCAGTAAGGGGAGAGGAGAAAGGAACAGTGCCGGCGGAGGGAACCGTCTGGAGCTCGCCAGCGAGCTGCTTCGTCTGTGCAGTGCTCACGCTGGGGCGCATCGCCGTGCCAGCGAGCTACCTGCTAGCTTCGCGAGCGCGTGTAACACGCCGCCGCCCTCTTCTTCGTCGCTATCGTCGCTCAGAAGCACCGTGCTTCGCCTTTCTTTCTCCCGCTCGCCGCCGCCGCCTGCTTCCGCTCTCCTCTACGCCTGCCGCGTGAGAGCTCGTCGCCCACCGTTGATGACCGCCCAACAGATCTCAAACTCAGATTTCAATTAGTTTTTGAAATGCAAGTTTAAAGTCAAAAGGTGACCATTTTCAGGGTTTGAGTAAATTCAAAATTACTTTAAATTTTGTACAGAAACTTTGAAAACTTTGAATACCAAAGTTGTACCTCTCCTCAAGGTCTACCAAAAAGATTTTAGGGTCAACCCCTAACTAAGCATAGATTTTTAGTTAACTGGAAAGGGCTAATTAACTTATATAGGAATTTAATGATTTTCCCAATTTTAAGCTAAACAAATTTTATAGCCTTTTGAATTGTTGAACTTGAATTCATGCCTTTACATGACTTTAGTCAAATGGGAATGAACACAAGTTACTTCATAATGACATTCTAAATTAGGTTTTTGAGTTACATCACAAGCATATAAACAAAGATGCTCAAATATTAGGAATTAAACTTATTTTAATGAATGCATCTCAAGGTGAGCTAGCACATGATGCTATGAAATGCTTATGATGACATGACAACATTTTATTCATGTAAACACCTGAGGTGTTACAGAAAAGCACTCTTGACATCCATCTGGTATAGCTTAAAACCCTACGAAGCAGCAAAGGCTAGAATGATCCTTATGGCTTCTAAATGAGCTACAGGGGCAAAGGTTTCCTCATAGTCTATCCCCTCTTTGTGGCAAAAACCCTGGGCTACTAGCCTAGTGTTGACACTCCTTAATGGAATCAATCTAAGATAGACTTCATAAACAATAACCTAGTGAAGGCACTAAGAAGTGTACGGGACACTACTAGCATCACTTAACGTCAAGTTATCATCCCCAACATGAAACTAGCAATGCGATTATATCATAGCACTGACTCTAAAGATAAATATTTACCCGCAAGCGCACAGATAAATACACCCGTTGTAGCAGCATTTTACCCAGAGATGTTCCAAGTATCGTTATTTATATTTAGCACTAGGAATGAAGTGAGATAAATAAGGACAAGATCTACTCTACACATGTGATAGGAGAATTGAGAACAAAGCAAGAACACACTCCATTATCCTAAACAGGGATCAATCACAATAATGAGGTACACTATAAATGATAAAAGATCAATCTATGATAGTCCTTAGAGCATTTCAACTTAGACAAGGCATGCGGATTAGAAAATACATTATAAAGAAGTATTCCTAAGTTATTCTAATTATCAGTCATAATATACATTGATTAGTGCAATTATATTTGGCAGTCATTGGCTAGGTTATCCCATATTCATATTCAAGAGGCAACTCCATAGTAAAGGTGCCAAACAGAGTAACACCTAAACCATGAGTTAACTGAGCCATACTGAACACTACATTCGGGAGGTGGAATACAAAGGACTCAACAGGCCTGTCACACCCGCGATCTACCACTCTATCCGGAACATAGGACGCATTCGCAGATAAATAGTGTATAGGCACCACGCTTACACAACATCTATTACCCACCCAATGATCATTAAGATGAGTGCTATACGAACATGAGTATAAACATGATGATAATCTATCTATGCCAAATATATAATCAAAGCATACTACAAGCAGTATAATTAAGAATATAGTAATTAATGTCTTAGTCATATCAATTATATCCAAACTATTATGAACTAGACTATAAACTAACACACAATGATGAACAGTATGATGAATTAGAACACATAGATGAACTAGAGTATGAACTAGAACACGAACTAGAACTAGAAGATGAACTAGAACATGAACAATGAAGAACAATGAAAAACTAGAAGAACAATTATGAACTAGAAACATAATTAGATCCATAATGTTGATACAAGAGAGAAGATCTTGGGTTTACCGAGCCTTCTCGCGACTAGATCCGGAATCCAAGCGAAGCTTGTCTCTTCTAATTCTAATTCTATCTAGCTATGCCTAAGTTGATGTGGCTCTAAGGAAATTGGGATTTCTGATTGATCCTCCTCCTCTTCTAATGACTTGAGATCTGATGATGTCTGATGATATCTGATTGATTCCTGGAGAAGGGGGGTCTGGGGTTTATTATATAGGGGCTCCTGGCCTTCCCTCCACCTTGGGCAAGCGATGTGGGACTAAATCCTTCGCCATATGCACATGGGCCTAAATGGGCCAAAACGTGTTGGAGAGGTCGGTTGGAGTGCGTCATGCGAAGGGGGGCAAGTTTGGGCCCAGTACCAGACCGGTCGGTCCAGGGGGAGACCGGTCGGTCTGCCCCTATGACAGGTGGGCCCTGCCTTCCGTGGGTCATCTTCTCGTGTCTTCTGGAATGTTCTGGAATCTTCCAAGTCATATCCATCGAGGACTCTCGCTCCAGGACTCCAAATATAGCAAATGATATGTCCGTTTCGATCGTCTCGATGAGGTCTTCGCAATGGTGTGCTCTGTTTCATCACTTGAGATACTTTTATATGGTAAAAACATGGATGTCCTACAAAACAAGTGAGAGCACCAAAACTCGTGGAACTTGTTAGTTTCAAACCCTACAACTATGCTTTGTAATTCATTTAGTGTCATTTCATGCAAGAGTTGATGGTTAATTATGAGCATTAGTGAGTGTCAACACCTACCCTTGTTCCTCACTACCATCCCATCCTCACCCTGTTTGTTCTTGAAAACCCATTTTGTACGTATAGGGTGGCATTCTGGTGGAGGTGGAACTAGGATCCAAACTTGGTTTCGCAAAAAGTTCTCTAACTCCTCATGCATGGCATTTACCCAATTAGGATCAAAAAGAGCGTGTCCAACAACTTTGGGCTCAAAAGAAGCAACGAATGCAGAATGAGCAAAGTGAGAGATCTCATACGCTCGCTGTTGATGGTCCTTAAACACCTGTTTTACCATCAATATTTTACCCAAAAATTCAACAAAAAGGCATGAAAAGTAGTCAAATAGGTTTCAAACTAACCAAATTCCACATGTCCATAGATTTTTATTTGAATGCAGGATTTGGACCAAATTTGGAGAATGGACCCACCAGGGGCTGAGCCCACTCACCAGGACCCATTTGGGCTCTAGTGGGGTGGCGCCCGCCACCCCTAGGTGGCGCCCGCCACCAGGGAGAGGCCCAAACTCTCCCCTGCCACGTCACTCATCTGTGTGACCACCCCAGGGCCAAATCTTAGCCCTTGGTCACTAGGTCGGTGGCATTGGAGGGCTAAGAAGAGATGTCACGTGGATCATGACCTAATAACGGTTATTTGGACATGCAACCGACCTTGGAACCGCCTTGGAGGAGTCCCTGGAGACCGTAGGATCAATGACGGTGCATCCAAGGGCCAGGGGGTGGCGGCCGCCACCTAGGGCTGGCGCCCGCCACTAGGGTTTGCCCTAGGTCGGTTGGCTGCCCCATATAAGTACCCCCCTCGCTCACTTGGGCTATAAATACCCCCCTGGAGACGTCACTTCATTTCAAGCAAGGAAAGCAAGGCAGCAAAGAAAGCAAGGCTAAAGCTAGAGGGCTAATAGCTAAGGATTTAGCCAAGCTTAGGCAAGTAGGTAGCTAGTAGAGCAAGGCATCCTTGCCTCATTGCCCTCGCGGAAGCGCTGCTCAAGGCTTAGCTCAAGAGTAGAAGCGTGCGAGTGATCGGTCCTGGAGTTGGGAAGAGTCTTCCTTCATCTCCGGTTCAGGTTTTGCTCTTGTAACTCAAGCACTTTACTATATTCTAGTTCTTCATTTCAAGTATTACTTTATTCTACTTACCAGTATTGAGTAGTATACTTGATTGATTGCTTGAGTACCTAGCTATCCTACATTTCAATTCACTTAGCCATAGTTGTTAATCTCTAGTGTGCTTAGTTTTTGATCTTTTCCAATAGGTTGCTTAGTTAGTTTAGTGTTTATGTTATTAAGTCAAGTATTTGCTCTGACGTCCGCAAGGGTGTCTCTATTCTAGGCCAGGATAGAGATAGTTAGAATATAATTAGGCGTGGTGCTTAGTTATAGACTTACGTTCAGATACGGCTAGACCCCCGGATAGCTATGGTAGCAAGCATGTGGTGACAGCCCTGTGCGCATTGAATTCCACCATGTAGTTGGTCTAGTTTAACATGCGGATATATGGGTGTATGCCGAGTCTCGAGTGATGAGTGATTGTCAACGGGTTTGATCGCATGTTCTTTGGCTTGTGTTGTGCAGGTGTTGAGCACGGAGACAGTGATTGAGGGCAAGGTGAAGGTCAAGTAGAGACGTGCCGTACCGATGGACCGGGAGCGGTGAAGGGCGGACGTGAGGCTTGGACTGAGGGACCGGTGGCCTGAGGATCAGCTGTGGTGGCTGGCAGCCTGGGACAGTGACGAGCGAAGACTTGCGGGGCATGGTGTTGCCTGGGTCGAGGACCTGGGGACATGTTAGTGGACGGGGTGCACGGGCGGTGCATCCCCTCTACAGCTCCGGTTTGGTGGTTGAGTCAGAGAAAAACCACCGGTGGACGGTTTCCAGGTTTGGGCCTCAAAACCTGGGTGCTGCGGGTTTGCCGAGTTTGGGCCACAAAACTCGGGCTGAGGACGGTTTCTAGGTTTGGGCCTCAAAACCTGGGCGCTGGCGGGTTTCCTGGTTTTGGCCTCAAAACCAGGGGATGGACTTGGAGGCTGGTTTCCCGGTTTGGGCCTCAAAACCGGTGGTTGGCGTGAAAGCCTGGTTTCCCGGTTTCGGCCACAAAACCGGGGGTGCAGAGCGAGGGCGGCACGTGGCGGCAATCGGGAGGTTGCGTCGAGGCAACGCTACGAGTTGTCCGGGCGTGGCCGTCGGATCACCACCTACCATGAGTTGGTCCAGAATAACCCTAGGGTTTAGCTGGTTCGCTCTGTAATTAGAGAGGGGTAGAGTAGGAATTAGAATGAGGATAAGTAGAGGGAGACACCCTCCTCCCATTCTATCTCAGTCATTTGCTCTTTGCTTCTAGGGTTTCCTGCTCTCCCAATCCCCTGCTGTAGCTAGCTGAGATCCGCAGAGAACCATACCTCTGTGTACTGGAGATTTTGAGGAAGTGAGACCGTAATCTCACTATTGTAGTGTGTGGTAGCCACACGGTTGCAATTTCGTGACTGTGATTCGCGTTTTGTTTGTGTTCTTCGCGGAATCTTTTTTCTCCTCGTTTTCCCGTTGTTCAATCTCTTTGCTCGGTTCATCTTTTGCAAATCCGTTTGGACCAAGTTGTTCTAGATCGTGAGGCACTTCTTTCCACCGAAGGAATTCACCTCTAACCTCACGGTCTAGGAGATCGGTCGATTTTGGTTTCGGGTCAAGACTTTCTCCCTTCCCCAGAAATTCTTCGATTCATCGATTTGGAGATAGGTTCGAGCCATGATCTCTTAGAGATAGCTCACTATCCTCCTTGTGACTTCTCTCACCAAGCTTGATCCCTAGAGGATTTGTTTTGGGTGAGATCGTGTCGAATCGGTGAACGAACAGTGCAGTTTCGGGGTGACCGGACGCTGGCTCGAGACGACCGGACGCTAGGGCAGTGCGTCCGGTGGTTGAACACTTGCGCGTGTTCTTTTGACTTGACCGGACGCTGTGTTTTGGGATTGACCGGACGCGCAGGATCCACTGTTCACCTGTTTTGGCTCTAGTGACCGGACGCTTGTTACCTGACTGGACGCTCAGACTCAGTGGGTCCGGTCAGGAATAGTAAGCTCCCAAATCGTGTTTTGCCAGACCGGACGCGTCCGGTGTGTGGTGACCGGACGCAAGGTGAGTCCGGTCAGCGCAAGTTTTGTGCTGTTTCATCTGCGGTCTGCTCGTTCGTTGTCGGTTTTGGTTTCCGACTTTTGCGTTGGATTTCTAGAGTCGTAGAGTGTCTCGTTGTGCTTCGTGGAAGCATCCACCCTACATCTAGGGTCGAGGACACTTACGAACTCTAGGGTTTGCTCTTGGGGTTGAGTTTCGGGACAGTGGCGACAAGTTTCGGAAAGGAATTTCGAAGCTCCCATTCACCCCCCTCTGGTCGCTTTCTGGTTGAATTCTCGGTCCTTCAATTGGTATCGGAGCGGGTTAAGGATCTTCCACCTTAGCTGGTTCCAGATCCACAGAAGGCGACATGGATCGCGGTGTGGGCAAACTGCCGTTTTTCGATGGGACGAACTATGCGTATTGGAAGATACGCATGTCGGCCTATCTCCAGAGCATGGGCTCTTCTGTTTGGGAGATTTGCAATAGGGACGATTACGTTGTCTTGGCTGCTCCTGTTACTCAGCTTCAGATGGATGAGCACGATGCCAATAGCCGAGCGCGTAATGCTCTTTTCTCCTATTTGAGCATGTCTGAGTTTGATCATGTTTCTCACCTCCCATGGCTCATGAGATTTGGGCGACCCTCATGCGTTTCCATGAGGGAACCTCTCAAGTCAAATCTCGTCTCTACGAGTCGCACAAGCAGGAGTACGAGAACTTTCGACATATGCCTGGCGAGAGCATAGAGAGTTTATTCGCTCGCTTTCAGGTCATTGTCAACAAGATGAGAGCAAACAAGGAGCTGTTGCCTTTCGACGATCATGAGAGGGCTTTGAAGCTTTTGCATACTCTCGATCGGTCGGTGTGGGACTCAAAGGTCCAAGCGATCATCGAATCGTCTAACTATGAGACCCTCACATGCGACGAGCTCTTCAGTAAGCTCAAGTCTAGTGAGATTGACGCCATGTCGAGGGCTTTTTATGAGAATCCTTCAGGCCCGACTATGGCTTTGGTTTCTGGCTCTTCTGCTAACCCCTCTGGAGGATTTGCACTTTCTTCACTCTTTTCTGTCACAGAGGACCAGCTGGAGTCTTTGGGGGATGATGAGCTGGCGATGCTTGCCAACCGGTTCTCGCGGTTTCACAACAACCGCATGAACCGTCGCCGCGGAGGAGGACACTCAGGATGCTTTGAGTGCGGCGACCCCGACCACTTCATCGCCAACTGTCCCAAGAAGAACAAGCATTCTGGGAAGGGCGATCATGGGCACAAGTACGACTCTGGCAAGCGCAAGGAGAAGCATGTCCCCGCGAGGCACCAGCGGAGGGGCGGCTTCGACAAGGAGTACATCAAGAGGAAGTACATGGAGAAGGCCCAGGCTGAGCAGCGTGCGTTCTTCGCCACGCTCAGTGACGTCGATGGCTCGGATGTCGACTCCGCTTGCTCAAGCGATGACGAGTCCGAGAAGAAGAAGAAGATCGAGGACAAGCTGAACGGCCTCTACTTCTTCGCCGATGACGACGGCTTCTGCACCATGGCCCTCGGCAAGGAGGTCGACGGCGAGCTGGAGGAGACCCCTCGGAACGACGACGACGACGACGACACCTCCCAGGTATCTCTGACCCACGATGAGCTTTCTGCTGAGGTCGAGAAGCTTACGGCTGCCTTGCTTAGTCAAGATAAGCTGCTTAGGCGTGCCGCTAGAGAGCGCAAGGAGTTTAGGCAGAAGTGGGAGGACACGGTGAAGGAGCTAGAGTTTGCTAAGTCCACCGTGGTTGTTTCTGAGGAGGTTGAGTGTGAGATGTGCACCAAGCACATGACTGACCTTCTCACTTTGAGAGGTAAATATGCTGCTTTGGTTGGAGAGGTGGATGAGCTCCGGGCTAGGCCCATGTTGTTAGGTGCGTGCAAGACTTGTCCTAGCTTGCAAACCGAGTTGGCAGAGAAGAATGCCAAGATTGAGTCTCCTGAGAAGGCCAGCTCGGGTAGCACTTGTGTGACTAGGTGCGCTTTGTGTGAGGGTTTGGAGATGGAGATCGCTAATGTGAAGCATGACAAAATGCAAACCGAGGAAGAAAACACATACCTTCGGACCATCTTGTCATGGGTGTCTTCTGGTGAGCCGCAGCTTGGGATGATGATCTCCTAGTTCAAGCGTGCTGCTGGAGGTCCTGGTGTAGGTTTTGCTCCAAGTGTTGATCTTTCTGCTTTTGGGAAGATTGGAGAGTCGAGTGGTCTTAACCCATGTGAGAAGCCCAACTCCACCACTACTCCCAAACTTACCAAGCTTCCACCCAAAGAGCCTCTCAAGCCTAACACCAAGGATGGGGTCTTTGATGAACCTCCGAGAGCTCCACCAAAGAACCAAGTGTGGCATCCCAAACCCAACCACTTGAGGAACAAGCTTGATACGATGCCACCTATCCAGGAGGAGTGTTTGCCGCAGAAGGGCAAAGTGATCCAAACCCACAACCGTGTGTACCAACAACCCCCTTTGAGAGCGGTGAGGTACCATTGTGAGCATTGTGGGAGAGATGGATACTTGAGTGAGTTCTGTTTTCGGTGCAAGAGAGAGGCGCGCCGTGCTAGGGAAATGAACAGTCCGGACATGTACCATCCTTTCCATGATGTACATGCGCCGAATGTTCAGAAGTGTGCTGCTAGGCCCAGAGGTCCAGAACCTCAAGTTCCCAGGCCTAGGCAGCGGAGAGGACGTGCCCGGCGGGAGCCTGCAGTTGTAGGCTATGGACCCCGTGGCGGTGGCTTTGTTGTAGAGCGTTTTCCTCCACCGCGTTTTGAGTATCGCGATGGACGATCTTCCCTTAGCGGACCACGTTTTCCTCAACGTGGTGATCGCTTCCCCCGTAGGCGTGCTAGGAATGGTTTTTCTACTAACCGTTCTTTTGAGCAGCCGGTCCAACACTGGTATTCTTCCTACTTCACTAACCCCAGTGTTGGACCGTATGCTCACCCTATGCCTTTTTATTGATGTAGGTAAAACGATTGGAGAACGTTTGGTTGGTGGATTCCGGTTGCAAGAGGCACATGACCGGAAACGCCAACTGGTTCTCCAGTCTTAGTCCAGTCGCCGGGAAGGAGTTTATCACCTTCGGCGACAATAGCAAAGGTAAGGTGCTGTCTCGTGGGTCTGTGCGAGTTAATGAGCACTTTGTGTTGCGCGATGTTGCTCTTGTCTCTAACTTGCATTTTAACCTTCTTTCTGTTTCGCAACTTTTCGATGATGACTATGAGATTCGTTTTAAACCGAATCTCAGTCGCATTTTGGATCCTCAGGGCAATCTTGTATGTGTGATTTCGCCCTTTGGAAAAGTCTTTCGTGCGGATTTCTCGGAGTCATTTGGAATTTCTCGTTGTCTTTTGGCTAGACCTTCCTCCTCTGATCTTTGGAAGTGGCATAGGAGACTTGGTCACCTGAGCTTCGACTTGCTTGCAAGTCTTAGTTCACTTGGCCTAATCCGAGGATTGCCCAAGTTGTCCATGGAGAAGGATCTTGTTTGCCATTCTTGTAGACATGGGAAGATGGTAGCCGCTCCCCACCATCCAGTGACTCAGGTCATGACTAAGCGCCCTAGAGAGCTTTTACACATGGACCTCGTTGGTCCGGCTCGGGTGAGCTCGGTTGGGGGGAAGTGGTATGTGCTTGTTGTTGTTGATGACTTTTCAAGATATTCGTGGGTTTTCTTTTTAGCTGAGAAAACCGAGACTTTCTCTTTTGCTCGCAATCTGATTTTGCGTCTTTAGAATGAGTTCCCTTTGAACTCGATGCGAGCTATTAGGAGTGATAATGGTTCCGAATTCAAGAATTCGTATTTTGAGAAGTTTTGTAACTCTTTGGGTTTAGAGCATCAGTTTTCTTCCCCCTACACACCACCACAGAATGGTGTTGTAGAGAGGAAGAATCGGACCCTTATAGAGATGGCCAGAACGATGCTCGATGAGCATAGGACTCCTAGGCGATATTGGGCCGAAGCTATGAGCACTGCATGCAACATTTCGAATCGCATTTTTCTCCGAGCTTTCTTGAAAAAGACTTCTTATGAGGTGCGTTTTGGAAAACTGCCTAAAGTGAGTCATTTTCGAGTTTTTGGTTGCCATTGTTTTATACTCAAAAAGGGCAACCTGGACAAGTTTGAGTCTCGTTCTACTGACGGTGTGTTTTTGGGTTATGGCACTCACACTCGAGCTTATCGTGTACTTAACCTTGACACTAACCGAGTCATGGAGACATCCGATGTCACCTTCGACGAGACCATGGTTTGTCCTTCTTCTCGTTTTGAGCGTGCAGGTGATCATGAGGTTGGTGAGCCTCTTTTTGATGACGAGGACGAGGGTGCTGAAGGTATGGATGATCCAGCACCCCCTCCACCTGTTGTGCCACAAGGAGCGGATTCTACGACGACTCACGGCCCTGACACGTCTTCTTCCTGGGGGCCGTGGGATCCGCCACCCCGAGCGGTACCTTTTGTACCCGGGGAGGCACCAGCTGCCAATGAGAGGGAGATCACTTCTACTCGGGAGGCGCCACGACACATCCAGCACCAACACCCCCCTCAGCAGATGATCGGCAGCATCAACGAACGTGTCACTCGGTCCAGGTCACAAATCTCTCACTTTGCTCATTCTGCATTTGTTGCTGATTTTGAGCCCCGAGATGTTGGACACACTTTGACGGATCCGAATTGGGTCAATGCCATGCATGAGGAGTTAGAAAATTTTGAGCGAAATCGGGTTTGGGTTCTAGTTCCACCTCCTCCAGACTGTAAGCCTATTGGGTCAAAATGGGTTTTCAAAAACAAGCAAGGAGAGGATGGCTACGTTGTTAGAAACAAGGCCAGGCTTGTAGCGAAGGGTTATAGTCAGAAGGAGGGGATAGACTATGAGGAGACTTTTGCTCCTGTAGCTCGTTTGGAGGCTATTAGGTTACTCATGGCTTTTGCTGCATCCAAAGGTTTCAAACTTTTTCAAATGGATGTCAAGGGTGCCTTCTTAAACGGCTACATAGAAGAAGAGGTTTATGTTGAGCAACCCCCCGGTTTTGAAAATCCCAAGTTTCCGAACCATGTTTTCAAACTCCACAAAGCTTTATATGGTTTGAAACAAGCCCCTAGAGCCTGGTATGATAGATTGAAAACCTTTTTGCTTGCTAAGGGTTTTAAAATGGGATGTGTGGATAAAACGCTCTTTCTCCTCAAGCAAGGCAAAGACACTCTCTTGGTCCAGATTTACGTGGATGATATCATTTTCGGTGGTTCTTCTCACGCTTTGGTTGCCAAGTTTGCAGATATTATGAGCAGGGAGTTTGAGATGAGCATGATGGGCGAGTTGACATTCTTTCTCGGATTGCAAATTAAGCAATCCCGAGAGGGAACGTTTGTGCACCAGGGCAAGTACACCAAGGACTTGCTGAAGAGGTTCGATATGGGTGAGGCCAAGCCTCTTCCAACACCCATGTCGACCACGACGGCCCTGGATGCGGACAAGGATGGAGAAGCTGTGGACCAGAAGGAGTACCGAAGCATGATCGGGTCGCTGCTCTACCTGACGGCAACACGCCCGGACATCCAGTTCGCGGTGTGTCTGTGCGCGCGCTTTCAGGTGTCACCGCGCACTTCTCACCGTCAGGCGATGAAGCGCATTTTCAGGTACCTTCATTTCACACCTGAGTTCGGGATTTGGTATTCAGCTTCCTCCACCCTCTCTCTTTGCAGTTATTCGGATGCCGATTTTGCTGGTTGTCGTATCGAGCGCAAGTCCACTTCTGGGACTTGCCAGTTTATTGGTTCTTCTCTTGTATCATGGTCTTCTCGCAAGCAGTCTAGTGTCGCTCAGTCTACCGCTGACGCTGAATATGTTGCTGCAGCTAGCTGCTGTTCTCAGTTGCTTTGGATGATGGCCACTTTGTGTGATTTTGGTCTGAGCTTTACTCGCGTTCCTTTGCTTTGTGACAGCACAAGTGCTATTAGCGTTGCTAAGAACCCCGTGCTTCACTCGAAGACCAAACATATTGATGTGCGCTTTCACTTTTTGCGAGACCACCAAGAGAAGGGTGATATCGACCTTCGCCATGTCGATACTCATCATCAGTTGGCTGATATTTTCACCAAGCCTTTAGACGAATCAACCTTTAATCGGTTGAGGGGTGAGCTTGGTGTGTGTTTCCCCTTTTTGATGGGGGAAACATTTTGGTTCTTGTATCATAGTCTGACTCTTTTTTGTTTGTCTTTGTTTTCTTTTGCATTTTAGCATACGCATTTACATTCTGAGCTTCATGTATATAATCATTAGAATGTAACTATGCTCTATGTAGTATGCTCCGATGCTTATGATGATGCTTGTAGCTTATGCTCTTTCTGATCACTGGTACATGTTGTGAGCTGAGCTATTTTTGAATGGTAAACCTGCTTAACAAACTTAAAACTGAAAATGTTCACCATTGAGATATGCAACTAGCATGTGTAGGATATGTTGAGTTCACTTGCGCTTTTCATATATGCTAGGTTGCTATGTCTCTAGTTCTGAGTCTCTCACTTGCTTGGTTTGTTCATATCCTGTCAATAAAATTGAACCAAGTTTTAGTGAAATGAAAAGATCGAGATGGGACTGCCTGTCAACACATCACGGTATCGAGACTGTTTCTCATTGCACATTTGAGTTAAACTTGATCCGCGTAGTGTATGACCGAAACCGATGCTTTAAGCTTCTGATTGCATTTTGCATAGGCTTCGCTCGGTTGAAAAGTTAGGCAATGACAAGTTTTCAACCTCTCGCAAACATCTGCTAAAATTCTGAACGTGTGTTACTTCACCGCTGCAACTCCGATCTAAAAATTGAAATCACAAGTTTATGCTTCATTCTATAGCATGATGTTTGAACTTTGCTAGGGGTAGTTCACCCAGTATACATGCTTAGCACTTGTTCGGATTCCTGTCTATACATGTGTAGTGCTATTTCGATGGTGACTATCTTTTTAGCTAAAAACTGCTCACTGTGCTCTCATGTTCATATTTCGTATATAGTGATCAGTTTGAGCCTTAGCTAGCATTTTGCTGATGATGTTAAGTCATTGGAGTTATACTGTGCAGAGCATCTTTACATTGTCTCGACTATATTCCTGAAGCTGCTAAACTTGCATTTTGACTCATATGCATGTTGAAAGGGGGAGACTTTCTCTCATTGGCACATTTGCTGGTGCAGTTTCTGAGAGGGAGAAACTTTTACTTGATAAGTGCATTTTCAACTAAGGGGGAGAATTTCCAAATCATATGCCTCCTCAGATATGCCTCCTCAGAGTGAGTGTTCAACTAAGGGGGAGATTTCCTAGGTTGCGTGCACTAGTCAAGGGGGAGTTTACTTGTGACTTGTGATGAGTTTTCGACATTTCCAGTTGTTTCAGATCGGTTTGCTAGTTGTGTTGAGCCTTTGCCTCTTTCTTGAGGGACTAGCATTTGCCTTTCAGATGTTCAGTTGGTGTTGAGCTCTTCTTCTTAAGCTGGTAACAGTTGGTATCGAACTTTCTTGCTAGTTGTGTTGAGCCTCTGTGCCTCTATCTTGAGGGACTAGCATTTTGTTTCGATTTTTGAGTTGGTTTTGGCTAGCTTTGCTTTGCTTGGTTGCTTCGAGCCGTTGCCCATGTCTTTGGGGACCAAGTTGTTTTGCTCCTTCCACTTGACCTTCTTCGGCTTTGCTATGCTTTTGGGTCATTTGGTCGAGTTCTCTCTTCTCCTTCTTTCTTCTTCTTCTTTTTCATTATGATTTGTGTGAGTAGTTGACAATGCACTCTTCAAGGGGGAGATTGCGGATACATGGGTGTATGCAGTCTCGAGTGATGAGTGATTGTCAATGGGTTTGATCGCATGTTCTTTGGCTTGTGTTGTGCAGGTGTTGAGCACGGAGACAGTGATCGAGGGCAAGGTGAAGGTCAAGTAGAGTCGTGCCGTGCCGATGGACCGGGAGCGGTGAAGGGCGGACGTGAGGCTTGGACTGAGGGACTTGTGGCCTGAGGATCAGCTGTGGTGGCTGGCAGCCTGGGACAGCGACGAGCGAAGACTTGCGGGGCATGGTGTTGCCTGGGTCGAGGACCTGGGGACACGTGTCGGTGGACGGGGTGCACGGGCGGTGCATCCCTTCTACAGCTCCGGTTTGGTGGTTGAGCCAGAGAAAAACCACCGGTGGACGGTTTCCAGGTTTGGGCCTCAAAACCTGGGTGCTGCGGGTTTGCCGAGTTTGGGCCACAAAACTCGGGTTGAGGACGGTTTCTAGGTTTGGGCCTCAAAACCTGGGCGCTGGCGGGTTTCCTAGTTTCGGCCTCAAAACCAGGGGATGGACTTGGAGGCTGGTTTCCCGGTTTGGGCCTCAAAACCGGGGGTTGGCGTGAAAGCCTGGTTTCCCGGTTTCGGCCAAAAAACCGAGGGTGCAGAGCGAGGGCGGCACGTGGCGGCAATCGGGAGGTTGCGTCGAGGCAACGCTACGAGTTGTGCGGGCGTGTCCGTCGGATCACCACCTACCATGAGTTGGTCCAGAATAACCCTAGGGTTTAGCTGGTTCGCTCTGTAATTAGAGAGGGGTAGAGTAGGAATTAGAATTAGGATAAGTAGAGGGAGACACCCTCCTCCCATTCTATCTCAGTCATTTGCTCTTTGCTTCTAGGGTTTCCTGCTCTCCCAATCCCCTGCTGTAGCTAGCTGAGATCCGCAGAGAACCATACCTCTGTGTACTGGAGATTTTGAGGAAGTGAGACCGTAATCTCACTATTGTAGCGTGTGGTAGCCACACGGTTGCAATTTCGTGACTGTGATTCGCGTTTTGTTTGTGTTCTTCGCGGAATCTTTTTTCTCCTCGTTTTCCCGTTGTTCAATCTCTTTGCTCGGTTCATCTTTTGCAAATCCGTTGGAACCAAGTTGTTCTAGATCGTGAGGCACTTCTTTCCACCGAAGGAATTCACCTCTAACCTCACGGTCTAGGAGATCGGTCGATTTTGGTTTCGGGTCAAGCCTTTCTCCCTTCCCCCGAAATTCTTCGATTCATCGATTTGGAGATAGGTTCGAGCCATGATCTCTTAGAGATAGCTCACTATCTTCCTTGTGACTTCTCTCACCAAGCTTGATCCCTAGAGGATTTGTTTTGGGTGAGATCGAGTCGAATCGGTGAACGAACAGTGCAGTTTCGGGGTGACCGGACGCTGGCTTGAGACGACCGGACGCTAGGGCAGTGCGTCCGGTGGTTGAACACTTGCGCGTGTTCTGTTGACTTGACCGGACGCTGAGTTTTGGGATTGACCGAACGCGCAGGATCCACTGTTGACCTGTTATGGCTCTAGTTACCGGACGCTTGTTACCTGACCGGACGCTTAGACTCAGTGAGTCCGGTCAGGAACAGTAAGCTCCCAAATCGTGTTTTGCCAGACCGGACGCGTCCGGTGTGTGGTGACCGGACGCAAGGTGAGTCCGGTCAGTGCAAGTTTTGTGCTGTTTCGTCTGCGGTCTGCTCGTTCGTTGTCGGTTTTGGTTTCCGACTTTTGCGTTGGATTTCTAGAGTCGTAGAGTGTCTCGCTGTGCTTCATGGAAGCATCCACCCTACATCTAGGGTGGAGGACACTTACGAACTCTAGGGTTTGCTCTTGGGGTTGAGTTTCGGGATAGTGGCGACAAGTTTCGGAAAGGAATTTTGAAGCTCCCATTCACCCATCTCTGGTCGCTTTCTGGTTGTATTCTCGGTCCTTCATAACAGTAAGGCTAGTTGTGCTAGCGTTCAACCTAAGTCAGTGGTAAAGGCTAGTACGCCTCGGTACTTGACAAGATAGGAATAAAACTTTACTTAACTTGGTTGCTTATTTGGCATTTGCCTATCTTGCTTCGTAGTTATCTAGGAGTAGTTATTAGTTATCAGTTATTTATATTAGTTATCCTTAGTTATCTTATTCCCCTTATCTACCTATCCATCCACCCTAACTTAACCATTCATTTCATCCTTACCTATCCACTCATAAATTCTTTCTAGCCTTTCATCTCCTCTCTTCTCTTCTCTCCTTTTTCCTTTCTTATTCTTTGACTCTGATCCCCTCCTTGACTCGACTCATACACCACCCTAGCCTTCCTTTGGGATCAAATAAATTGACACCTGGTACTCCCAGGCGAAGTGCTACTACGATAGTTCTGTGCACTTGCAGAATCTCCTCTAGGTAGATTGCAATCTCTCTAGCTAGCTCCTACTAGTGTCGGGATTGATAACCCCATTTGACATTAGTAGATACTTGCTTTAGCTTCACTCCTTTAGGTATAGTGACTGGACTTGCTACAAGCATTTCTGGCGTCGTTGCCAGGGATAGATTCCATAGTCTACTCCTAGTAACGACGTTAGCAAGTGTCAACAAGCATTTCTGGGCCATTACCGGGGATAGTTGCCTAGCTCTATCTTTAGTGAAGTTAAGAACTACCAACAAGCATTTCTAGCGCCGTTGCCGGGGAAGGCAATCGGTGTATCCTTCGAGTCCTTGTCAAATTTATCTTCGCTTCAGCTTCTGCTTAGCGAATCCCATCTTTCCCCATTCTTTCTTTCCTTAGTCCTTATCTTTAGTTATAACTAATGATAACTGATTTTTTTAGTTACTTGCATGAAATTCCATGGATCTAAGGTATGGATTTACTTTTAAATTTCCCTTTTTCAAATAAATAACATATGTCATGCAAGTAACTAAAAAAATCAGTTATCATTAGTTATATGCATGAGTATATGTTAACTTAGCTAGAATAATAAAATATCATAATAGGATAGTTTCCCTTTTCACAACATTAGATAGTTTCCTTTTTAATAAAATAAGAACAAGGGCTCCGACCGAGAAAGATGAAGACCCTTCACCAAGCAAGAACCCAGCTTGGGGGAGATCCTCACGCCAATAAGGTATGTTTCAACCTTACTCTTTATGTTCGGTTCTTAAATTCTATATGTTTTGAAAAATTTTGAATGTTATATACTTGCCTAAGTAATTATCCCATGAGTAAAAATGATAAAATCTGCTTAAAAATGTTGGAACCTGAATAAAAAATAAAATATGCCATGCAAATGCTATTGTTATAGTTAGAATAACTAGTTTTATCTAAGTTGTAGCTTTTGTGGGTTGCACATGTTTTAACTAAAATCATGCTTAGTGAATAAAGTTAGTTGGAAATGCAGTAATTCTTTAAACTTGCTAAGGTGAAATTAGGACTAAATCTGGAGGATTTCTTTTAGAAATCATGAAAACCTTGCTAAAAGTTCCTCCTGGATTTTATCCCATCCCACCACTAGCCAAATATTTGTTAGTCAAAACCACAAATAGCTTTGTTTGTGTTGAGCTTTGTTAGACCTCATAGATCTTAGTAGAGAAGCTTATCATTTCTTTTGATCAAGATACACACACCCACCATAAATTGCTTACTCTCCACTTTGGAAGTTTGCAACCACCAAATAAATTGCTCATTCTCTACACTGGAGATATGCAATACCTTGCCAAACGTTCCATTGCTAGCCTTATGCTATTCCTACACTGGGAATAAGCATTTCTCTCTCTTCCCCTTCTTTTCATTTCTAAAATCCTTTCCTATAGACAATCTGGGGAAATCTAGAGCTCAAAAAAGAGAGATATGAAAAAAAAAGTGAGCAAAGTAGCTCAAGAGAGGACTATGTCCTAAGAAAATGTGAGGACACATTTTTGTCTACTCACTATGTATCAAAAAAAACAGAGAGAGAGTTATCATTAGCTCTAGACCCCAGAAATTAACTAGGAAGGATTATGAAATATTTCTCTATACACTTCCACATAACCACACATGCACATCTTGATCAATTTTTATGATTTGCTGCTCCTTATGATCTGAGTGTCTAGCTTAGCAACAAACATTATGCAATTTGCTCATGATTCTTAGCCTACCTATAACTCCACATATCATTCTTTAGAAATAGGAGAGGCTACATTTTGACCTAAGTGAGGATTTAAACACCATTGAGTGATTGAATGAATCTTGGAGGACTTAAGCAAGTTTTTATCTTTTGAAAACCTTAAAAAACCTCCAGACAGAATCCCAGTCAAACCTAAGCAAGATAAAAGTTTCCTATCTACTGCTTTATTTCACTCTTGCATGTTTGAAGTGAAAAGCTATAAGCCCCACATTGCTATGATTAATGATATACACTAAGTTATTTCTCACTATACAATATGCACTTGTATACATCTTAAGCTGCTATCTATTTCATGCTCAATGCTTAAACCGCATTGTTGCTCGAGGACGAGCAATATGTTAGCTTGGGAGAGCTTGTTGATGGTCCTTAAACACCTATTTTACCATCAACATTTTACCCAAAACTTCAACAAAAAGGCATGAAAAGTAGTCAAATAGGATTCAAACTAACAAAATTCCACATGTCCATAGATTTTTATTTGAATGCAGGATTTGGACCAAATTTGGAGAATGGATCCACCAGGGGCCAAGACCACTCACCAGGACCCATTTGGGCCCTAGTGGGGTGGCGCACGCCACCCGTAGGTGGCGCCCGCCACCAGAGAGAGGCCCAAACTCTCCCCTGCCACGTCACTGATCTGTGTGACCACTCCAGGGCCAAATCTTAGCCCTTGGTCACTAGGTCGGTGGCATAGGAGGGCTAAGAAGAGATGTCACATGGATCATGACCTAATGACGGTTATTTGGACATGCAACCGACCTTGGAACCGCCTTGGAGGAGTTCCTGGAGACCGTAGGATCAATGACGGTGCATCCAAGTGGCGGCCGCCACCTAGGGCCGGCGCCCGCCACTAGGGTTTGCCCTAGGTCGGTTGGCTGCCCCCTATAAGTACCCCCCTCACTCACTTGGGCTATAAATACCCCCCTGGAGGTGTCACTTCATTTCAAGCAAGGAAAGCAAGGCAGCAAAGAAAGCAAGGCTAAAGCTAGAGGGCTAATAGCTTAGGATTTAGCCAAGCTTAGGCAAGTAGGTAGCTAGTACAGCAAGGCATCCTAGCCTCATTGCCCTCGCGGAAGCGCTGCTCAAGGCTTAGCTCAAGAGTAGAAGCGTGCGAGTGATCGGTCCTGGAGTTGGGAAGAGTCTTCCTTCATCTCCGGTTCAGGTTTTGCTCTTGTAACTCAAGCACTTTAGTATATTCTAGTTCATCATTTCAAGTATTACTTTATTCTACTTACCAGTATTGAGTAGTATACTTGATTGATTGCTTGAGTACCTAGCTATCCTACATTTCAATTCACTTAGCCATAGTAGTTAATCTCTAGTGTGCTTAGTCTTTGATCTTTGCCAATAGGTTGCTTAGTTAGTTTAGTGTTTATCTTATTAAGTCAAGTATTTGCTCTGACGTCCGCAAGGGTGTCTCTATTCTAGGCCAGGATAGAGATAGTTAGAATATAATTAAGCGTGGTGCTTAGTTATAGACTTACCTTCAGATACGGCTGGACCCCCGGATAGCTGTGGTAGCATGCAGGTGGTGACAGCCCTGTGCGCCTTGAATTCCACCACGTAGTTGGCCCAGTTTAACAGTAAGGCTCGTTGTGCTAGCGTTCAACCTAAGTCAGTGGTAAAGGCTAGCACGCCTCGGTACTTGACAAGATAGGAATAAAACTATACTTAACTTGGTTGCTTGTTTGGCATTTGCCTTTCTTGCTTCGTAGTTACCTTGCTTCATAGTTATCTTGCTTCCTAGTTATCTAGGAGTAGTTATTAGTTATTAGTTAGTTATATTAGTTATCCTTAATTATCCCATTCTATCCACCTACCTATTTATCCACCTTACCTTAGCCATTTCATTCATCCTTACCTATCCATCCATATATTCTTTCTAGCCTCTCATCCTCTCTCATCCCTTTCATCTCCTCTCTTCTCCTCTTTCCTTTTTCTTATTCTTCGACTCTCATCCCCTCCTTGACTCGACTCATACACCACCCTAGCCTTCCCTTGGGATCAAATAAATCGACACCTGGTACTCCCAGGTGATGTGCTACTACGATAGTTATGTGCGCTTGCAGAAGCTCCTCTAGGTAGATTACAATCTCTCTAGCTAGCTCCTACTAGTGTCGGGATTGACAACCCCATTTGACATTAGTAGATAGCTGCTTTAGCTTCACTCCTTTAGGTATAGTGACTGGACTTGCTACAAGCATTTCTGGCGCCGTTGCTAGGGGTAGATTCCATAGTCTACTCCTAGTCACGACGTTGGCAAGTGTCAACAAGCATTTCTGGGCCGTTATCAGGGATAGTTGCCTAGCTCTATCTTTAGTGAAGTTAAGAACTACCAACAAGCATTTCTGGCGCCGTTGCCGGGGAAGGCAATCGGTGTATCGGTTGAGTCCGTGTCGAATTTATCTTCGCTTAAGCTCCCGCTTAGCGAATCCCATCTTTCCCCATTCTTTCTTTCCTTAACTCTTCTTATCTTTTTCCTTCATCTTCTTCAACTTCTTTCTTTCTTATCTCGTTCTATCTTCACGATGGCCAACAAGACCATTCGTGAATTTTCTGCTCCTTCTGCCGCAAATGTAGCGACAGGACCAGACGTGATCGAAGCCAACCTCAATTTTGAGTTAAAACTGGCTCTGATCACGATGGTCCAAGCTAGCCCGTTCTGTGGCAAAGCTCATGAGGATGCCAATGCTCACCTCCAACATTTTTTGGAGATTTGCGGCACCTTCACCATTAAGGGGATAACCCAAGAAGCCATCTGTCTTTGTCTCTTTACCTTTTCTCTCCTAGGAAAAGCGAAGCAATGGTTCTATACCGATCGCAATGTTGTAGACTCATGGGACAAGTGTTCCAATGCTTTTCTCGCCAAATTCTTTCCGATGGGCAAGACGAGCGCTCTTCGCAACAAAATCACCAGCTTCACGCAACAAGTCGAGGAATCTATTCCCGAGGCTTGGGAGAGAATGCAAGAGTACGTCACTGCTTGTCCACACCATGGTATGGAGGACTGTCTATTGATCCAGAACTTCTACCATGGCCTAACCCCACTCTCTAGAAGCCATTTTGATGCCGCCGCCAGCGGTGCATTCTTTTCTCTGAATGTTGCAGATGCTAAGGCTCTCATAGAGAAGATGGTGTCGAACCAAGGATGGAATGACGAGAGACTGCAGCCCCATAAGCGAGGTATGCATTCCCTTAAGGAGGCCGACATGATCGTGGCCAAGATGGACCTGCTAGCAAAGAAGCTGGACAGCTGTGAGAAGATGAACCAACAAGAGAGTGTCCAATCTCTGGAATCCTACATGACTTGTGAAGTCTGTGGAGAAACCGACATTCTGGGAACCACTGCCCCGAGTTATATGAAGATTTGAACTTCATCAACAACAACAACAACAACGGTTTCCGTCAACAAAATCAAGGATGGAATCAGCCTGCAAATTCTCAAGGTAACAATTTATTCCCCCGCTCTAATTTTCAGAATTCTGATAATTTCTCATTCTTGAACAAATTAGTTTACTCACAAGGTAGAACTACTGATTTCTTGAATAAGAGATTAATGTCAAATGATAAAACCCTTGAGAATATAAATGCTAAATTGGAAGATTTCTCATCTGCTCTGAAAAATCAACTTAGCTTTAGTAAGATGTTAGAAACCCAATTAGCTCAACTTGCTGCTATCATACAATCTTTTGAAACTGGCAAAATTCGTGCTAAACCTGACATGGAAACTGCAAATATGGTTGAAATAAAATATTTTAACTATTATGAAGATCAAACCATGACTGTAAAAAGGGTGATCCGATAGTCCCATAATTAGATGCTCAATTTTTGGTGAAGTCTTTAAAAATGCCATGTGTGATTTAGGATCGAGTGTGAACATTCTATCTAAAGATTTTTATGAAAACTCGTTCTTTCCACCCATGTCATCCACATTTGCCTATGTTGTGCTAGCTGATCAATAAACATGCTATGTAGAAGGAATAGTTACTGATTTACCTGTTCATATTAGAGGTTCATATGTTCCTACTGATTTCATAATACTAGATATGGGAAATAGGAAAGATGTGCCTCTAATCCTAGGTAGACCTTTATTGAATACTGTGAATGCCTGCATATTTGTGGGAAGTGGTAGAATGCAGATGGCTTTAGGAGGGAGGAAGGAAATATTCTCCTTTTCCCGTGGTCCCGCATATGCTGCAAACATGCAGGAAGCAAAACCCGTTCGTACCAAGAAGAGGAGACGAAAGAACAAGGTGGAACAGAAAGAAAGAACCACCTTCTCCTGAGTTGTGTAATTCACATGACAAAGGAGAGGTGCCAAAAGAAGAAGCCGATGAAGTACTTAAAGAAGAAGCACCCAAGGAAGAAGATCCACCCAGTAAGGATGAAATTCCATGGATCTAAGGTATGGATTTACTTTTAAATTTCCCTTTTTCAAATAAATAACATGTCATGCATGTAACTAAAAAAAATCAGTTATCATTAGTTATATGCATAGGTATATGTTAACTTATCTAGATTAATAAAATATCATATTAGGAAAATTTCCCTTTTCACAATATTAGATTAGTTTCCGTTTTAAAAATAAAATAAATCAAGAGCTCCGACTGAGAGGAAGAAGATCTTTTACCAAGCAAGAAGCCAGCTTGGGGGAGACTCCCGCTCCAATAAGGTATGTCTCAAGCCTACACTTTATATTCAGTTTTTAATTTCTATATCTTTTGAAGTTTAGAATGTTACATGCTTGCCTAAGTAACCATTCCATGAATAGAATTGATGAAATCTGCTTAAACAAGTTGAAACCTGAATAAGATTTGAAATATGCCATGCAAATGCTATTGTTATAGTTAGAATAACTAGTTTTATCTAAGTTGTATCTTTTGTGGGTTGCACATGCTCTAACTGAAATCATGCTTAGTGAATAAAGTTAGTAAGAAATGGAGTAATTCTTTGAACTTGCTAAGGTGAAATTAGAACCTAATCTGGAGGATTTCTTTTAAAAATCATGAAAACCTTGCTAAAAGTTCCTCCTGGATTTTATCCCATCCCACCACAAGCCAACTATTTGTTAGTCAAAACCACAAAGAGCTTTGTCTGTGTTGAGATTTGTTAGACCTCATAGATCTTAGTAGAGAAGCTTATCAAATCTTTTGATCAAGATACACGCACCCACCATATTGCTTACTATCCACTTTGGAAGTTTGCAACCACCAAATAAATTGCTCATTCTCTATACTGGAGATATGCAATACCTTGCCAAACATTCCATTGCTAGCCTTATGCTATTCCTACACTGGGAACAAGCATTTCTCTCTCTTCCCCCTTTTCATTTCAAAAATCCTTTCCTATAGATAATCTGGCGAAATCTAGAGCTAAAAAAGAGATATATAAAAAAAAGTGAGCAAAGTAGCACAAGAGAGGACTATGTCCTAAGAAAATGTGAGGACACATTTTTGTCAACTCACTATGTATCGAAAAAAAGAGAGAGAGAGAATTATCATTAGCTCTAGACCCCAAAAATTAACTAGGAAGGATTATGAAATATCTCTCTATACACTTCCACATAACCACACATGCACATCTTGATCATTTTTTATGATTTGCTGCTCCTTATGATCTGAGTGTCTAGCTTAGCAATAAACATTAGGCAATTTGCTCATGATTCTTAGCCTACCTATAACTCCACATATCATTCTTTAGAAATAGGAGAGGCTACATTTTGGCCTAAGTGAGGATTTAAACACCATTGAGTGATTGAGTGAATCTTGGAGGACTTAAGCAAGTTTTTATCTTTTGAAAACCTTAAAAAAACCTCCAGACAGAATCCTAGTCAAACCTAAGCAAGATAAAAGTTTCCTATCTACTGCTTTATTTTACTCTTGCATGTTGTAAGTGAGAAGCTATAAGCCCCACATTGCTATGATTAATGATATATACTAAGTTATTTCTTACTATACAATAAGCACTTGTATACATCTTAAGTTGCTATCTATTTCATGCTTAATGCTTAAACCGCATTGTTGCTCGAGGACGAGCAACAGGTTAGCTTGGAGGAGCTTGTTGATGGTCCTTAAACACTTGTTTTATCATCAACATTTTACCCTAAAATTTACCAAAAAGGCATGAAATGTAGTCAAATAGGTTTCAAACTAACTAAATTCCACATGTCCATAGATTTTGATTTGAATGCAGGATTTGAACCAAATTTGGATATTTGAACCACCAAAGGCCAAGCCCACTCAGAAGGGCCCAATTGGGCCTCAGGGGGGTGGCGCCCGCCACCCCTAGGTGGCGCCCGCCACTTGAGTTGGCCCAAACTTCCCCCCTGCCACGTCACTGATCCGTGTGACCACCCCAGGGCCAAATCTTGGCCCTTGGTCACTAGGTCAGTGGCATCAGAGGGCTCAAGAGGGGAGTGGCGTGGATCATGACCGAATGACGGTTATCTGGACATGCAACCAACCTAACCACCGCCTTGGAGGTGTCCCTGGAGGCCGTAGGATAAATGACGGTGCATCCAACGGCCAGGGGGGTGGCGGCCGCCACCTAGGGCTGGCGCCCGCCACTAGGGTTTGCCCTAGGTCGGTTGGCTGCCCCCTATAAGTACCCCCCTCACTCCACAAGGCTATAAATACCCCCCTGGAGGCGTCACTTCATTTCAAGCAAGAGGCAATCAAGCAAGGAAGCAAGAGAAGCAAGTGAGAGTTAGGTTAGAAGCTCAGAGAGCTTAGGCAAGTAGGTTAGCTAGTAGAGAGAGCATAGCTTTAGTGCCCTCGCAGCAGCACGGCTCCTAGTTTAGCACAGCTCAGCCTTGACCAGTGGTATAGTAGTGTAGAGCTTGCTAGGAGAGAAGCGGGTGCGAGTGACTGGCATCGGAGGTCGGTTGATTTCCCGGCGTCTCTGGTTTCGTTTGCTCTCTTATATCTCAGGTACACTTATCATTATTCCAATATTACTTTCAATATTACTTTCAGTATTACTTTATCAAGTGCCTTGAGTGTGACCTAGCTATCCTACAGTTCAATTCACTTAGCCATAGTAGTTAATCTCTAGTGTGCTTAGTGTTTGATCTTTGCCAATAGGTTGCTTAGTTAGTTTAGTGTTTATCTTATTAAGTCAAGTATTTGCTCTGACGTCTGCAAGGGTGTCTCTATTCAAAGCTAGGGTAGAGATAGTTAGAATATAATTAAGTGTGGTGCTTAGTTATAGACTTACCTTCAGATACGGCTGGACCCCCGGATAGTTGTGGTAGCAAGCAGGTGGTGACAGCCCTGTGCGCCTTGAATTCCACCACGTAGTTGGCCCAGTTTAACAGTAAGGCTCGTTGTGCTAGCGTTCAACCTAAGTCAGTGGTAAAGGCTAGCACGCCCCTCACTCCACATGCCTCGGTTGCTTGTTTGGCATTTGCCTATCTTGCTTCGTAGTTATCTTGTTTCATAGTTATCTTGCTTCCTAGTTATCTAGGATTAGTTATTAGTTAGTTATATTAGTTATCCTTAGTTATCCCATTCTATCCACCTACCTATTTATCCACCTTACCTTAGCCATTTCATTCATCCTTACCTATCCATCCATATATTCTTTCTAGCCTCTCATCCTCTCTCATCCCTTTCATCTCCTCTCTTCTCCTCTTTCCCTTTTCTTATTCTTCGACTCTCATCCCCTCCTTGACTCGACTCATACACCACCCTAGCCTTCCCTTGGGATCAAATAAATCGACACCTGGTACTCCCAGGCGAAGTGCTACTACGATAGTTCTGTGCGCTTGCAGAATCTCCTTTAGGTAGATTGCAATCTCTCTAGCTAGCTCCTACTAGTGTCGGGATTGACAACCCCATTTGACATTAGTAGATAGCTGCTTTAGCTTCACTCCTTTAGGTATAGTGACTGGACTTGCTACAAACATTTCTGGCGCCATTGCCAGGGGTAGATTCCATAGTCTACTCCTAGTCACGACGTTGGCAAGTGTCAACAAGCATTTCTGGGCCGTTACCGGGGATAGTTGCCTAGCTCTATCTTTAGTGAAGTTATGAACTACCAACAATGATGATTGCCCAATTCAAGCGTGCTGCTGGAGGTCCTGGTGTAGGCTTTGCTCAGGGGATGGAGAGTGCTGCTTCTTTTGGCAAGGTTGGAGAGTTTAGTGGTCTTAACCCGAGTGAGAAGCCCAACTCCACCACTACTCCCAAACTTACTAAGATTCCTCCCAAAGAGCCTCTCAAACCTAACACCAAGGATGGAGTGTTTGTGGATCCTCCAAGAGCTCCACCCAAGAAACAGACATGGGCTCCAAAACCAAACCACCTCAGGAACAAGCTAGACACTATGCCACCAATCCATGAGGAGCTCATGCCACAAAAGAGCCAAGTGATCCACACCCACTACCGTGAGTACCAACAACCCCCGATGAGAGCGGTGAGGTACCATTGTGAGCACTGTGGGACAGATGGACACTTGAGGGAGTTTTGCTTTCGGCGCAAGAGAGAGGAGCGCCGTGCAAGGGAGATGAACAATGCAGACATGTACCATCCTTTCCATGATGTACCTATGCTGAACGTTCAGAGGAGAGCAGCTAGGCCTAGAGGTCCAATGCCTCAAGGTCCTAGGCCTCAAGGAGGCTTTGCCCGATGGGATCCTAGCTTTGCAGGATATGGACCCCGTGGCTGTGGCTTTGTTGAGCGTTACCCTCCACCGCGTTTTGAGTATCGCGATGGACGCTCTTCCCTTAGCGGACCACGTTTTCCTGTGCGTGGTGATCGCTTTCCCTGTAGGCGTGCTAGGAATGGTTTTTCTACTAACCGTTCTTTTGGGCAACCGGCCCAACACTGGTACTCTTCCCATTTTACTCACCCCAGTGTTGGACCGTTTGTTCACCCTGTCTTTTTATTGATGTAGGTAAAACGATTGGAGGACATTTGGTTGGTGGATTCTGGGTGTTCGAGGCACATGACCGGAAACGCCAAGTGGTTCTCCAGTCTTAGTCCAGTTGCCGGAAAGGAGTTTATCACCTTCGGCGACAATAGCAAAGGTAAAGTGTTGTCTCGTGGGTCCGTGCGAGTTAATGAGCACTTTGTGTTGCGTGATGTTGCTCTTGTTTCTAACTTGCATTTTAACCTTCTTTCTGTGTCGTAACTTTTTGATGATGACTATGAGATTCGTTTTAAGCCGAATCTCAGTCATATTTTGGACCCTCAGGGCAATCTCTTATGTTTGATTTCGACATTTGGGAATGTCTTTCGTGCAAATTTCTCGGAGTCATTTGGAATTTCTCGTTGTCTTTTGGCTGGACCTTCCTCCTCTGATCTCTGGAAGTGGCATAGGAGACTAGGACATTTGAGCTTCGACTTGCTTGCAATGCTTATTTCACTTGGCCTAATCCGAGGATTGCGCAAGTTGTGCATGCAGAAGGATCTTGTTTTCCATTCTTGTAGACATGGGAAAATGGTCGCCGCTCCCCACCATCCTGTGAATCAAGTTATGACCAAGCGCCCTGGAGAGCTTTTACACATGGACCTTGTAGGTCTGGCTCGGGTGAGCTCGGTTGGGGGGAAGTGGTATGTGCTTGTTGTTGTTGATGATTTTTCGAGATATTCGTGGGTTTTCTTTTTAGCTAAGAAAACTGAGACTTTTGCTTTTGCTCGCAATCTTATTTTGCGACTTCAGAACGAGTTCCCTAAGAACTCGATGAGAGCTATTAGAAGTGATAATGGTTCCGAGTTTAAGCACTCAGATTTTGAGAAGTTTTGTGACTCTTTGGGTTTGGAGCATCAGTTTTCTTCCCCCTACACACCGCCACAGAATGGTGTTGTAGAAAGGAAAATCGGACCCTTGTTGAGATGGCCAGGACGATGCTCGATGAGCATAGGACTCCTAGGCGGTATTGGGCGGAGGCTATGAACACTGCATGCTATATTTCCAATCGCATTTTTCTCCGAGCTTTCTTGAAAAAGACTTCTTATGAGTTGCATTTTGGAAAACAACCCAAAGTGAGTTATTTTAGAGTTTTTGGTTGCAATTGTTTTATACTCAAGAAAGGCAACTTCGACAAGTTTGAGTCTCGTTCTTCTGACGGTGTATTTTTCGGTTATGGCACTCATACTCGTGCATATCGTGTACTTAACCTTGATACTAACTGAGTCATGGAGACATCCGATGTAACCTTCGACGAGACCATGGTTTGTCCTTCTTCTAGATTTGAGCGTGCAGGTGATCATGAGGTTGGCGAACATCTTTTTGATGATGAGGATGAGGGTGCTGAAGGGATGGATGATCCAGCAACACCTCCACCTGCTGTGCCGCTAGGATCGGCTTCTACTACGTCAACTCACGGCCCCGACCCTTCTTCTTCGACTACCTGGGGGCCGTGGGTTCCGCCACCTCGGGCTGTTCTGTTTGTACCTGTCGGTGCTTGTTAACCGGCAACTCGTCTTGAGTAATCTCAGATGATTTGTTCTGTGGGGATCAGCGTTTGTAGGACTCGGCGAGTACACAGGGACAGCGATTTATACTGGTTCAGGCCGCTAAATAGTGTAATACCATACGTCCAGTGCGGCGTGTGCCTTGTGTATGATTAAGATTCAATTGATTGGAGCCTGCGCTTGCTTCCCCTTATATATCCGGGTGAAGCATAGCGCAGACCGAGTCCTAGTCGGTTACAACAGAGGAGTCCTATTCTAATTACAAGGCTTCCTTTAATAACTCGACTAAGATCTAGTAAGAGTCCTAAACCAAGTACCCTTCGTATCAAGTCTTTGGAACTCCCGTGCCGTCCGGGATTAGTCAGAGTAGTCATCTTCTGATGATATCTCTGACATCCTGGTCCGTCAAGCCCCCGAGCTCTTCATCATTTCCTCATAACATTATCTTCTGGTTTCTCTCTGAGAATCTTTCGAGTAATGTCTTTAAGAAATCTTGAAGTGCTCCGTAGGTAAAGAACTTCCATGGCGTGCACTTTTTCCTGAAAAATGCACCCATAGGGTGTAGCCCCCGAGCCTCTTGTTATTTATAATAACTTTGAGGATCTTTTGAGCCTTTTCCGAGTAATTCTTGGGTACGAAAAAACATTTCCTTTATGGTATATACCCTGCAGCCCCCGAGCCTAAGTTCCGAGTACTTAGTAGTCGGTTCTTGGGGTCTTCCCAATATATGACCGGGTAATCCATAAAGGTCTTCAGGAGTCAAAACATGCCACTGATGCGTTGCTTACTCCATCTGAGTAATAAATATTCAGCTTTAGGTGGGTAATGTTTTCAACAAACATCCCTTATCACCCCCACTGAACAAAAATTACTGTGGAATCAGCAATAATTGACCAATGACTGTTCTAGTTGTATGCATTAATGATTTTTGTCGTGTTCTGCAACTGCAAACTTTGTCGTCTTCCTGTTGAAGTGCGCATGGGAATCAAGTCCATCACCGATGCCAGGCTTCACATGTGCAATAGTGCATAGGTTGAATTATTGATCCTGTAGTCACTTTTTATCCATAGACAATGTCCATAGACCAAGAGGAATCCATCTATAAATACCCTGCCCGAGAAGCAAAGAACTCATATCCTTTTTAGCGTATGACTTCCCTTAGGCCCATGAGTATTGTAATATCAGTAGCGGAGATGGCCGAGCCCCCGGGTATTTTCCTTCTGTAGAGTAGATGAAGTGTCCAGAAGAACTCTTGTGAAGGGACCATCCGCCAGGGTGGTTTCCAAGTGGTCGCGAGCAGAGGGATACAGAGGTGCGCCTAGAAGAACTCTTGTGACTACCACTCGTAGATAACCTCGAAGTCATAGGTTGTCAAAAGGCGGCGAGGGTGATGGTCTTCCCCCCGAGTTCCTTGAGTACTAGGGTGGTGCCTAAGATCCACCTTGGGATGCACTGAAAAGATAGTGTCTACCCAAGGTTCTGTGTCAGCTTTACTGCGCCTCACTGAACCCGGTCCTTAGTGCATTAGGCACCAGGACTCTGCACCTTGATTAAACTAGAGTAGAGTTTTACATCTTGATGGTACTTGTGCTGGTAGTTGCTGTATCTCAAGATGTTTCCATGTATCTCTGTTGCAATTCCGAGTAATAATAAATAAGATCCGGGTACTTGGAATATTTTCCGAGTCCTCTGTCTTGTTCTCCGAGTACTAAATGTGTCTTGTGAAAGAAGGAAGCTTGTTTGTTTGTTGTATGCCTGTTCACTGTTGCTGACGCCGTCCGAAACATTCTCCCAGCCGTTAGGGTTTTGAACGGTTTCGTAATGCCGTTTGGAAAAGATGAACGGTTGCCGAGATGGATCTATAATAAGCCACCGTCGGGCCTGTGTTTTCCTCACGCTTTCATCAAGCCATTGCCTTCAGAGTTAGAAATCCCCTAGGCAATTCTCAGTTGATGCGCAGAAAATCTCTTGTCACCAACATGGGTCCCAAGAACCAAACCGCTGTGGAGAAGAAGAAGGCCAGGATCACCACTACTGGGATGCCGCGCCATCCTTGCCCACCCACTAATGTCTTGGCATGGAAGATGCCGGATACCAGGCTAACGGAGCTTGCTTACTTGGCGCAACAAGGACTGCTCCGAGCGCAGCCGCTTGATGGATGGAGGGTACCGACTGATCATCGCGCTCCCGCCCCCAACACCACAGAGATAGTCATGTTCAAATCTTTCGTGGAGCGGGGATTGGGGCTTCCGGCGTCGGACTTCTTGCGAGGGTTGCTCCATTACTATGGTTTGACTCTCAACCATATCAGTCCCAATGCCTGCTTCCACATTGCTATCTTTACTCATCTGTGTGAAGCTTTTCTGGGCATCTGCCCATCCTTTACCCTCTTCCGCTACTTCTTCTGGGTGAAGTGTCAACCTAGTGACGCTAGCGTTGAGGTAGTTGGAGGGGCTAGCATCCAACTTAGGCTAGAGGTGGCCACGCAGTATATTACTATAGAGCTGTCAGATTCTGTCCGAGATTGGGCTGCCGGGTGGTTTTATATGGCCAACCCACCGCCAGCTCTTCACCGCCATGATGGATGGCCTCCACGAAAGTGCCGGGAATGGAAGGACAAGATTACCGCCATTGAGGTAGAGGTTGTCCAACCCTTCATTGATATGATAGATGGATTGAAGCTTGGCGGTTTGAACGGATACACCGTCGTCCAAGACTTCGTCACGCGCCGCATCCATCCTCTTCAACAGCGAGCCAACTTTGGCTTTGAGTACCTGGGTACGAAGGACACGGGTCGTCATGACGCCGAACAGCTGCCTGATCATGAGATCCTGAGGAGGGTGAACCGACTGCTCAAGAGCCGTGAACACCTTGTTCCGGTGATGACGACATTCTCCGCCATCAACCCGCCTCCTCAGGTGAATAGCTGTCTTGTCTTGTCTTTAAGATTCTTAGTAGATATCGTTCTGACTTGACTGAGTTTTCTTCTTTTATAGGGCCAGGGGAGGGATAACAATGATTGTCCGCCCCTGCCTCCGGCGACTGAAGAAGGCAGAGGCATAATTCTAGGAGGTCCTATCCGAAGTGAGGACCTTCCGAACAACCCAAGCTCTCCTGATGACCTTGGTTGGCTTGACACAGAATCAACTGACTATGATGTCATGCTCATAGACCCGGAAGCCGAGAGTAGCCGGAAGAGGTCGCCGACTCCACTTCAAGAAGCTGGGGAATCTGTCCCGAAGAAGGCTCGCACTGGTAGGCGTCGTGCTTGTCGAAAAGTACTTTTGTCACCAGCATTGGCTGAAAAGCACTGTAATATGGGTGCTCCTTGTAAGGGGAAACCCAAGTACCTTGTACTCCTTTTGTATTTGGATTTTAATAAACCCTTGTCTTATATATGTCTTTGTACCGGATACTGAAACAGCCCAAGGGACTTCAAACAGTGCGGTCCCTGAAGAGGCTCCGGCTCCAGACCCGCTATTGAAGAAACCTCTCTTGAAGTTGCCGCGGCCATTGAAGCTCGTAAAGTAAGTCAAAGAATTTTACTTGTAGAGTGCTCGCATATTTCTGGTACTAACAAACATACTCTTCTTGTTATAGGAAAATGCGACCGGCTGTAGCACCTTCAGATGTTGTCCCTGAGACCCAGGCGGTAGAGGAGTTGGAGACGCTGGACAAGGAAGAATCCAGTGCCCCTCCTGTCTTTAGCCAGGTAGATGCTCTGCCCGGCTCCTCTCCGTCAGGTCCTCAGGTCGATATAGCGCCTGAAGTGGATATTCTCCCTTTGCCTCAGGTTGGTGTGCCATTCTCGATCTTCCGTTCTCCTGCTCAGTTGGAATTTGACCGAGTAATGAATGAGTGATTTTTCCGCACTCGACAGCCGGACGAGCCAACCCTGGAGATGGTCTTAGCCGATGTCAATGCTGAGGCCTCCACTCTTCCACAGGGAGGGTCCGCGGGTGCCCCCGAGTCCTCGCATCAAGGAGCGACGCTCAATGTCATGGGGTATGACCAGGACCTCACCCGGCTGAAGGAGTTAAGTGAGCAAGTGAGGGCCCCTGTCGAAGCCCTTCAACAGTTTGTTGAGGTAAATCTTTTGAAATCCTCTTCAAATGTTACAATGTCATTTGAGTACTGATGGTAATATTGTTGTGCAGGGCTTTGATGTAAAGGTCAAGGACCAGATCACTTGGACCCGTCAGGAGATGTCTCGTGAGAATCAAGAGCTTCGAGATTACATCGCCTAGGACCAAATTAGCTAGAAAGTGGCCACCCAACTCCTGCACAATCGCATCAACGAGCTTCAAGGTAGTCTTAAGACTGTAGTAGCTGAGCGCGACGCTGCCAATAACCGGGAGGTTGCGCTGATAGCCAAAGACGCCTCCTTGGAGCAGAAAATGAAGGAGCTGAAGAAAGCTTCCAAGAAGCAACTGGATGGTAAGTTGAAAATACTGCTCCGAGTCTTTTTTATCCTTGCTAACTGATGACACGGTATCCGACTAATGTGTCTTCAGATGCGAGCAAACTGGCTTCCGGGTGGCAAAACGCGTTCAACCGAAAGTAGGCGGAGCTTGAGGAGGTATTTGCTAATGCGCAAAATACTCTTCAAGAAGCCAAATTGATGCGTGAGGGTGCTGACCGGGACCTCCTGCAGGCTTTGAAATCTACGAAGGAGTCGCGGGAAACCTTCGAGTCTTCGCAGGCTTCCTTGAAGGCGTTGGAGCGTGCCGTCGAGCCCATCCTGGATATGATTTCGTGCCCTGAAGGAGTCGAGGAATCTTTGATTGATCGGGCCAAAGCTGCACCTGGGCGGCTGGCTCAGTACATCAAAGATATGCCGACTTCAGTTGTGTAGGGTCTAATGGCGACACTGCGGCTGCATCTGCCGTCCTTCGACTTGTCAGCTCTTATGACACTTCCTGAAGGCAAAGGCGATTAGGATCTTGCGGCGATGCAAGAGGTGGTGAAGACCGCGGCGGAGGAGTACTCGTAGATTTTAGATCTTGTAGAGTAGTTTGGCCTCCTTGATCGTTTAACCACCGCTTGTATTTCCTGGAAACAAATATCATCAAATATAAAGAATCAAAGTATTAGTTACTTTTGAATCTTTGTGGAGTTCGCTCATGTGCAGGTACATGTTGCTGTTTGGCAAAGAACTGGCATGATTGATAGCGGCGGACTAGGTCTTCTACATCTTTCAAGGCTGAGGGCCAATAGTACCCTGATCTGAAGATTTTTCCGACTAGTGTCCTTGATGCTGCATGGTTGCCACAACACCCGGAGTGAACTTCAATTAGGATTTCCCTGCCTTCTTCAGGTGAAATGCATTTGAGGAGGACTCCTGACGAAGCTCCGCGTCGATAAAGCCTGTCCCCGACTAGAACATAGTTTTTGCTACGTCTGGTGACTTGCTCTGCGGTAGTTTTGTCACATGGCAGTTTATGCTCTTTGAAGTAGTCGATGAAGACTTGTGTCCAGTCAGGTGCTAGAGCTAGAACCTGAGCGGAGGGTGCTGGATCAACCTCTTCCTTCTCTTGGATTGAAGGCTTGGATAACTCATGTACGAAGGTACCATTAGGAACCAGAGCTCTGTCGGAACCCAATTTGGCTAGGATATCTGCTGCTACATTGAGATCCCGGGTAATATGAATGAGTTCCAGCCCAAAAATGTGTTTTTCCAGCTTACGAACTTCCGTGCAATAGGCATTCATTGTTTCCTTGGTACAATCCCAGTCTTTATTGACTTGGTGAATTACCACGGAGGAATCACCGTAGACTAGGAGTCGCTTGATGCCCAATGCGACTGCTAGCTTGAGTCCGTGGAGTAGTGCTACATATTATGCTTCGTTGTTGGTAGCAGGCCATAATATCTTTAGAACGTACTTGAGCTGCTCTCCAGCGAGTGATACAAGTAGTACTCCGGCTCCTGCTCCTCCAAGTTTTAGGGACCCATCGAAGTACATCTTCCAATGATCGGGGATAGCGTTGTCTTGGATCTGCTGTATCTCCGTCCACTCGGCGACGAAATCAGCTAGAGCCTGGTACTTGATTGCTTTCCTAGGAGTGAACTTGATGTTGAGTGCCCCTAATTCGACTGCCCACTTGGAAATTCTTCCAGTAGCATCACGATTGTGGAGGATTTCTCTCAAAGGAAAATCTATAACAACTGTGATCTCATTTGCTTCGAAGTAATGCCGTAGCTTTCTTGAAGATATAAGTAGGGCGTAGAGTAATTTCTGTACTTGCGGGTATCTGACCTTTGAATCGGAGAGTACCTCGCTGATGTAGTATACTGGTCACTGGGTGTGGTAGATGTGCTTGTCATCCTTGCGCTCCACTACGATCGCTGTACTTACAACGTGTGTGGTAGCTGCGATATAAAGCATCATCGGCTCCCAGGGTTCTGGTGGCGTCAGTATAGGTGAATTGGTAAGGTATCCTTTGAGTTGTTCAAAGGCCCTGTCTGTTTCTTCTGTCCACTGAAATTTTTCGCCAGCCTTGAGTAATTTGAAGAAAGGGAGTTCCTTTTCTCCCAGCCGTGAGATAAATCTATTTAGCGCGGCCATGCACCCAGTGAGCTTCTGAACATCCCTGACTGAGGTAGGTGGTTTCATGTTGATGATAGTTGTGATCTGCTTTTGACTAGCCTCAATGCCCCGATGGCTAACAAGAAAACTGAGTAACTGGCCTGAGGGTACTCTGAAAACGCATTTTGTGGGATTGAGTCTCCATTGATATGCGCGCAGTCGGTTGAAGGTTTCCGCCAGGTCTGATATGAGAGTAGTCGGATCCTTTGTCTTTATGACCACATCATCGACATAAGCTTCTGCGTTGCGGCCAATTTGGTCACCCAAGCAATCCTGGATAGCTCGTTGATAAGTGGCCCCTGTATTCTTCAACCCAAAGGACATGGTTTTATAACAGTAGGCGCCGAAGGGAGTTATAAACGATGTCTTGGGTTGGTCTTCTTCTTTGAGAGCAATCTGGTGGTACCCGGAGTAGCAATCCAGAAAGGATAATAGAGCAGAGCCTGTGGTGGCATCAACTATTTGATCTATCCTTGGTAATCCGAAAGGAACCTTTGGACAGTGTTTGTTGAGGTCTGTGTAGTCGACACACATGCGCCACTCGGTAGAGTTCTTCTTCTTGACTAGCACTGGGATGGCTAACCACTCGGGGTGAAGGATTTCTCCGATGAATCCGGCCGCGAGTAGTTTGGCTATTTCCTTCTTGATCGCCTCTTTCTTCTCTGGTGAGAATCGTCGTAGTCTTTGCTTGATAGGTCTAGAACCTTCTTTTAATTCCAATTTGTGCTCAGCCAAATTCCTTGGGACTCCTGGCATATCAGCCGGTTTCCAAGCAAATATATCTTTGTTTGCTCTAAGGAACTTGGTGAGCGCGAATTCCTATTCTTCAGATAGGTGAGCACTGATAACCGCTGTCTTGGAGGGATCACCGGTTTCCAGATCAATGCTTTTTGTAGAGACTTCTGCTAATGGTTGGATAGTACCCGCCTTCTTGGTTGGGATTTCTGAATCTCCAGGCTTGGTATTATGTACCATCTGAGCGAGTTCTTGTACTTCTAGAGCGAGTTGAGCTTTTTCAGCGATTTGAACAGCCTTTGTGTCACAATCGAATGATCGCTTCAAGTCACCCCTGAAGGTTAGGATTCCCTTAGGACCCGACATCTTCAGCAAAAGGTATGGGTAATGAGGTACTACCATAAACTTGGCGATGGCTGGTCGTCCAAATATGGCGTGGTACGATGATTCGAAATCGGCTACCTCAAAACTGATGTACTCAGTCCGTTAATTGATCTGAGTTCCAAAAGTGACGGGTAGTATGATCCTTCCGAGTGGTACAGCTGCCTTTCCAGGTACTATGCCGTAGAAGGGGGCACATGATGGTGTGAGCTGGGTTGCGAGATCCAGATTCATCTTGCGTAGGGTGCTTGCAAAGATGACGTTAAGTCCTGCCCCTCCATCGATGAGTACTCTTCCCAATGTAGGGTCCAGGACTAGCGGGTAATGCCCTGCATTAGAGACGCTGGTCCATTGGTCCGCTCGGGAGAAATTAATCGGGTGCTCAGACCAGTCAAGATATCTGGGAGTTGCTGGTTCTGTAGACATGATTTCTCGTAGGGAAAGCTTCTAGAGCCTTTTATTATCGCTGGTAGTTACTACCCCAAATATGACGTTGATGGTCCCTTTGGGGTGCTGGAAACCGCCAGCGTCCTGCTGAGGGTCTTCGGCTGCTTTTTTCCCCTTGTCTTTCTTGTTTTTATTGAAGTCGGAGTTTAAGCCTCTCTCCTTGAGCTGTCGACAATGCCTAGCGTGATGTCCTCCTTTAGGATGGAAAGGGCACGGTCCGTCGAGTAAGTCATCAAAGGTGGATGGCTTATTCCCCTTCTTCTGAGGCTCCATGGCAGCAACATTATTGTCTCCTGTTCTCTTGCGGGTGTTTTGTTGTGGTGCCTGGTTGCCTCTCTGATTGTTCCCTCGATCGCCCTGCATGTTCCTCTCGGGAAAGCGTTCCTGAGTGCGTTCTTCTGTTGCTATCATGGAATTTACGGCCCGATGGAATTCGTCGGCGGTGATCGGGTCCTGCTTGATGAAATCTTTGTAATTGTACCTTTCACAAATTCCGTTGCCAAAAAGGTCAATTACTTCTCTGTCTGTAATGTCAGAAACTGTGGAGCGGATCTCTGAGAAGCGCCTATAGTACTCCCGTATTGACTCGTTTTTCTGTTGCTTGCAGGTCCTGAGCTTAGTCCGGGGATCTGATCTCTCGGGGACACCCGCAAAGTTCTCTATGAAGATATGGAGTTGTTCCCAGGAGTCGATGGACTCGGGCTTAAGCCTGTCGAACCAAGCGAGTGGCATTGTCTCTAAAGCCATTGAGAGAAAGAGTGCTTTGACGTCGTTGCTTCCTCCTGCTAACTCAACTGCTTGAGCGTACAGTTTGAGCCACCGCTTAGGTTCTGTCTTCCCATTGTACTTTGAGTAGTTCCCGGGTTTGAATTTTCGTGGGAACGGGACTGCTCGTAGCCTCTAGGAAAAGTAAGGGAAACGATCGACTGCGTCGGATGCCGCAATTGCGACTCCTCGGTATGAAGATTCGGCTCCTCCTTCAGCTTGATCAGGTACTCGGTGGCCCAGACGACTCCTTGCTGGAACCCGATCGAGTCGCTCCTGAACAGGTCGCCTCTGGCTTGGGTGGGATGATGCTTGCTCATCAGCTAGAGACTCAAGGTTCCGTCCCCGGAGTTGTAGCGTAGTAGTCTGAAGCATGACCAATCGTCGCTCTTCATCAAGGGTGCGGTTATCCTTGGCTCCTATCTCTGTAGCTAGGGCCATAATGATCTGGTAGGGTGTCTGAAATACCTTGTGACCAGCGACTCTCATAAACTCAGGCTCGAGGTTGCGGGAGCAATCAGCTCGTCGGCGATTGTGGTCGTTCTGTGATTGATGCTCCTTATCGCGTTGGGCGCGAGCTTGATTTTCCGCGTCCTCTTCTAGGCGCCTCCGAGTATTATATTCTTCGAGTCATACATTGTAGTGGTCTACGGCTTCCTTGCGGTGATTTGCTTGCCTTCTCCGAGCTTCTTTAGCTTGATTCTTTCTGATTCTCTCAGCCTTTATTGACTCGGTTTCTCCGGGTCCTTCTGGGTCATTGTCAGATATCATACTCAGAGTTTCATCATCCTGGAAGACATCTGGAGGGGTTGGCGGTCGCAAAGATGACTGGTGCCCCGCCATGAAAACTTGACGAGTGAAGCCCTGGTTTATTGATCCTGGCGTAACCGACTCCAAAGTAGAAGTGCTGGAGATTAGTTCTGTTGAGGTGTCATGTTCCTCCAAGGGGAGCTGATGTCCATGTTGGAATGGAAGCTGCTGGTCGATTGTGCCAACCAGCCTAGCCGGAGCTGGCTGTATTGGCCAATGAACAATGTTACCCTCCTTGGTGGAGCTGAAAACGAGTCCTTGTTGAGCTCCAGTCAAAGGTATCTGTTGATACTCTTTGAATCTTGTGTCGATCTGGTCTTGGAAGTTTTCAGCCGAGTTCCGCAGTCCGAAGGTGATGCCATGTGTAACACCCTAGGTGTTAAGCAACCCTAAAATGCATAATTTGGCATAGCATGAGCATAGCATCTCATCATTTCATGTGCATTTGTTTGTATGAGTATTTAAGTCCTTGCCTAGTCTCTAGTAAATCCATGTTTTGCTTTCTATTTCTGACCTAGTGCCTTAAAACAAAGTGGTAGGTCTTGATGAGGGAAACATCTTTGCTTAAAAGAACTTTCTCAGAAAAAGCTTTTAAAATATGATTTCTTGCATTAGAAAAATAGATTAGAAGTAAAATTCTTTTTCTAAGCAGAATTTGGACTTAAGCCTTAAAGATGAATTGTTCCTTGCAAAATTCTAAGCAACTTTGCTTTTAGGACCTTTTCCTATTTCGGCTTAGTTTGAGAGTTATGGAGCATCAAAGTTTTGATCAAAACCTCATTAGTTTAAACCTGCCAGTGGGACCCACCTGTCAGCCCCCTTTCTCCTCCACGCGCGCGCCGGCCACCTCCGCGCCGGCAGAAACCACGCGCCGCTGCGAGACCGCCTCGCCGGCTAACCAAACCGCCGCTGCCGTCCCCCGTGGTTTGCGCTGGATCATGCCACGTCGCTCCGACGCCCCGTGCTCGTCCGCCGCGTGGCGAGCGATTCCTGCCGCCGCCGCGCCGGCCGGGAGCGCCGCTCCGACGGGAACCGGCCAGGTGCAATACACCTAGCCCTTCATTCCCTTTGCCTCCTCTCCGCCTCGCGCTCACAAGCCAGAAGCTCACTCTCTCGCCCACTCACTCGCTCGCAAACTCGCCATCCTCCTCCGCCATCTTCCCTAGTTCGCCAAGCCGCCATTGCCGCCGAGCTTCGCCGAGCAATTGCTCGCTGCCCAAAGCTCCGCCGCTCGATTCCTTCCACCCACTTCTCCGCCCGAGTCTCCTCTTTCGATTGCTAGGGTTGGTTTCCCCTCTTCTCCTCTCTAGCCGACAGAACATCGAGTGCCATCCTCGGGTTCTCGCCATGGCCGCCGCCATGACCAAAGCGTGGTCCGGTCATCTCCGGCCAAACCATCTCAAACCAAGCACAGTTCTCACCTCCTCGACCTCTGTAGGTGCTTAGGGCTAGATGGAGACCCTTCTCTTGCTTTGTTTTGACCGGAACAGAGTCGTGCCGCCGCCATGTCCGTCGCGGGCCGCCGCCGTGCGTGGCGCCGGGCAATGCCGAGGCCGGTAAGGCTCGATAGAAGCCTCGGAAGGTAGCTTAGGGAGTGCTTGAGCTGATGCTCACGCCGCCGAGGCTTGGAATAGACTGGCAAGGTCGCCCCGTAGGGTTGCCGCGCCGCCGCTCCGCCATTGCCGCCGTCGAGCTTGCTCCGGTGATGCTCTGGCCATGCGACCTAGCCGACCGTGTCCGCCTCGTGATGGTGAGTCTAGTGGTAGGGTTGATGTCACCGGAAAACTTCACCGCCGGCGAGCTAGAGCCGGTCAACTCCGGTGGGAGTGCTCTGCCTCCGACGCGTGGGCCCGTTGACCACTAACGTGTTGGGTCATCTGACCAGCGGGTTCCGCTTGGCAGAGAGAGAAGGAGAGAAGGAGAGAAAGCTGGGTGCGCTAGCGCTCGGAATAGCCGGGTGCGCGAAGCATTTTTGCTCGTGTCTGCAGGTGCTTGTAGCCGGGTGTTGCGGATACATGGGTGTATGCCGAGTCTCTGAGTGATGAGTGATTGTCAACTGGGATGATGCGCATGTTCTTTGGCTTGTGTTGTGCAGGTGTCGAGCTCGGATGCAGTGATCAAAGGCGAGGTGAAGGTCAAGTAGAGACGTGCCGTGCCGATGGACCGGGAGTGGCGAAGGGCGGACGTGAGGCTTGGACTGAGGGACTAGAGGCCCGAGGATCAGCTGTGGTGGCTGGCAGCCTGTGACGACAACAAGTGAAGAAGTGCGGTCAAGTGTTGCCTGAGTCATGGACTTGGGGACACGTGTCGGTGGACGGGGTGCACGGGAGGTGCATCCCATCTACGACGTCGGTTTTGTGGTTGAGCCAGGGAAAAACCATCGGGTGGACGGTTTCCAGGTTTGGGCCTCAAAACCTGGGTGCGGATGGATTTTGAGTTTGGCCACAAAACTCGGGCTGAGGACGGTTTCCAGGTTTGGGCCTCAAAACCTGGGCGCTGAGGGTTTGCTGAGTTTGGCCTCAAAACTCAGATGCTTGGTGGGCTGGTTTCCCGGTTTGGGCCTCAAAACCGGGGGTTGGCTGGAAAAGGCTGGTTTCCCGGTTTGGGCCACAAAACCGGGGGTGCAGAGCGAGGGCGGCACGTGGCGGCAATCGGGAGGTTGCGTCGAGGCAACGCTACGAGTTGTGCGAGCGTGGCCGTCGGATACACCTACCACCGAGTTGGTCCATAATAACCCTAGGGTTTAGCTGGTTCGCTCTGTAAGTAGTTAGGGGTAGAGTGGGAATTAGGAATAGGTTAGAATTAGGATAAATAGGGGGAGACACCCACCTCCCCATCTATCTCAGTTAGTCATCTCTGTCATTTGCTCTTTGCTTCTAGGGTTTCCTGCTCTCCCAATCCCCTGCTGTACCTAGCTGAGATCCACAGAGAACCATACCTCTGTGTACTGGAGATTTTGAGGAAGTGAGGCCGTAACCTCACTGTTGTAGCGTGTGGTAGCCACACGGTTGCAGATCGATGTGTTGATTCGCGTTTTGTTCATGTTCTTCGCGTTCTTATTTTCTCCGCGATTTTCCCGTCACTCGATCTCTCTCTCCCGTGCGTCTTTGCGAAATCCGTTTGAATCATCTTGTTCGTATTTGAAAGGAGATCATTTCCACCGAAGGAATTTATCTATCTCCTTACGAACGGGTAGATCGGGTTGATTTCGTTTTCGTGGCGCTTTTCGGTTCATCCTCCTCCCCTTTTTGATTTCCCGGTGATTGACTTGATTTGAGCGGATGATTTCTTGGGGATAGTCTCCTAACTACTCCGTGATCATCCTCTCCAAGTTTGGGAACGTGGGATTGTGAGTTGATTCGATTTGGGATTGATTTGGGTGAAGGGCGAACAAATTCGCCCTCCCTGAGTGACCGCGGACAGTCCGCCACTCAGGGCGCGGACAGTCCGCGCGTCGGGGACGAGCCAGACCAGTGGCACTGTCCTTCGGCTGATTTGGCTTTTGGTTGAACGGCGGACAGTCCGCAGTTCAAAGCCGCGGACAGTCCAGGACTGTCCAGGGGACTTGCAGCAGCACTTCGGTTTTGCTCATTTGGCCGGCGGACAGTCCGCGACCTGAGCCCGGACAGTCCGCCACTGGGCAGACAGTCCGCGACCGTACTGGCGGACAGTCCGTGAATCGGCTGTTTGCTCCGGTTTAGTGCGTTTGCTCTCCCAGCTTGTTCGTTTGGTTTCCGGACTTCTCGTTTGGCCCTAGAGTTGACCAAGGAACCTCTCTAGGTATCTTTGCTACTTGTTAGCATAGGTATTTAGGAGTTTCTCGACGTAGCCGTCAATCTACGTTCGGGACATGGTTTTTGGTGTAGTGTTCGAGCCGGAGCTTTTGGTGTTTGGTTTGCTATCTTCTTGTGGTGCCTCGCTGTGATCCTAGGGATCATCCACCCTCTTCCAAGGGTCGTGGGCATCACGGTTTCGGTCGCAGTTTCTCGGTGTTGATTTTGGGACATTTGGCCAAAGTTTCGAGAGAAATTTTTGAGCTCCCATTCACCCCCCCCCTCTGGTCGCCTTGCTAGTGCTTTCTCGGTCCTTCAGGTGTCGATAGCAGATTAGGTTAGATTTTCCTTAAAATAGGTTTTTCAGATTTGGTTAAAAAAAGCTTCAAAAATTCATACAAGGCTCATTTTAAGTCCAGATCCTGTGAAACAAATTTGGTTGTGTTAAGCATGAGTAGATCTAACTGTGAAAAATGGTAAATGCATTTTTGGTGATTCTTTTATGTGTAGGTTAAATTAAGCTGGGGATTTGCAGTTAACTTGGAAAATGCATAACTAATTCTGTAGAGGTCAGAAAAATGTGATTCCAGTTTTGTTAGGTCTGTGTAGATAAGTAGTTTCGGAGAAAAATATAATATGAAGTCATTCTGTGAAATACTTTTGCAGTAGCATTTAAAATGGTTAAATATTGTTTTCTTGTAAAATTTGTAGTAATTAAAATATGAGGAATATGAACCTGTGGACTGCTCTTGTGTTAAGAGGTTTAGAAGAAAAATATGAAATTTGTTGTTTGACACATTCTGTTAGGATGTGTAGTTCAAAGCACCTTTTCACCTTAATATTTGTCTTTTTCATAGGGGACAATATTTAAATTCAAATGGCCTAAAATTTTAACAGTGGACTGTTTTGCATAGTGTTAATCTATGGTAATTTTTGTAGATTTTTCTGAAGCTATCTAGGATGGGTTGTTGTTATAGGCATGGTTAAATGAATTTATTTCAGCAAGTAATTGGAGGAAAATAAGTTCATTAAGTAGGTCTTGCTGTGGTGATTATATAGCTTAACAAGTTGGTTATGAAGGATTAAGTGGTTGGTTAGATGTTAAAGTCTTTTATAAACATTAGGATGATGTTGACTACCTTGTTGAAGAGAATGCAGTAGATGACATGTGCTTATCTCCTGATTGCTGTTAATCCTGTGCATCACATATGCATTCTATGTGCATTCATCCTATTCATACATATTATGCATCATACAGGATCAACGGAAGAGACCCAGAATCAGCCGACCTAGGAAGAACCCAGCCAGGAAGAGACGCTCACCGAGGAGGCCGGAGGGACCGACGCCGAAGAACTACCAGAGTGTCGCGACCACCGCCCATCTAATTTTGAGAAAGGCAAGCCCCGGAGCATTCTAACTCCTACGGTTTGCAATTGTCTTACAATTAACCTGATGATGAATGTTGCATTAGGTTATAGGAATTGATTGCTACCGTTGATGCATTATTACTTATCCTTGTCCACCTGCAATTATATCTTGTTATCCCTGTTTAGGTCTAGGCTCGTTATATGCTTAGCCCTGCTTAGATCGGTAAAAGTCGGGTGATTTCCAGTCTCCCGCATTAGGTGGATACTTATCATGGTTAGCCTGTGCTATCATGAACATAACCATGAGATAATTAATTGGAGACAGAGGCGGGATGTAAGAACAGCAGGACATGGGTTTTGTATGCTAGTAGTCTCCCGTCTGTGTCGCATAGGACCCGTTCGGGAATGTCCCTTCAGTCAAATTGAACGCGTCGATCACTTAACGGAGCAGGTCTAAGTACCTCCCGCGAAGCCGAGTAAGGTTATTCGAGCCGGTGACGGAGATGTTGACGCCTAACACCTAGGGCCTCAGCTGTACCGTGGGCAACTATTCTGAACAACCTGGCATGGTTCGAGGGCAGGCAGGGCCTGATCGACCTGGCATGACCGTGGGTAGTTATAGCTTGAGCGACCTGGCACTGAGATAACCCCCTGTGTAGAAGGGCCCATGGCCGTCCCGCGCGTTGTGTTCTTGAATCTCCTGACTGGTAGCTTACGACTGTCGTAGCCGGATTGTGCCGGGCGAGTGTGAGATATTTTATCCCCAACTGGTAGGAATCGGTTATAATCGCCATCGCTCCTGGACAATGAGCAGTTGACTGTCGATCATCGCCCGTAGAACTTATGGAACTAAGATGGTTATGGAATCTGAAAGGCTATTGTTGAAATAGTCACTCTTGATTGATTAATTAGACAAGTGCTCGTTTAGTGCAGGTGCAAACCTAGTAAGGTAGAATTAATTATTAAAATCAATTGCCAAAACTCTAAATTGAGTTTTACTTACCAAACCTTTCATGCAAAGGAGTATGCGTAGCCAACCCCACCTATACAGCCTACATGATCCTTGGTGTCTCATTATTTCTGGTTTATGACGGGTAAGTCTAGCTGAGTACCTTCTTGTACTCAGGGTTTTGTTCCCTTGTTGTTGCAGATGACCAGTGTTTCTATGGCTATTGTGAGAACTGCTTATACCCGGTGACGGGAGATGACTAGACCAGGGGCGTGGTCACCACTTATCTTACCTGTTGCTTTTGTGGACCTGATCGGACTGATGGCACTGTATTAAGAACAATCCAAACTTATGTTTAAGACTATGTTGCTTCCGCTATTACTCAAAACTATGGTTTGTAATATTGTTTCGAACTCTGATGTATTTGAACTATGTTGTAACCTGTGAGCATGTTCGTTGAACTATTACGATCTTGGCTAGATGTCGTTGATTTGATTTGAAATCCTTCGAGATTTCCGGACTACCGGGTTTGTACGAGCTTAAGTACTTGATGATCTTTGCAATAAGCGGAGATCTCGGTGCTTAATCTGGTGCAAATTGGTCGGTTCTGTTACAGCTGGCATCGGAGCGTAGTTTAGTGTATTGTTCATAGTGTATTTGAAAACAGTATTTTATAAAGATAAAACTGTAATTACCAACTTATAGTTATAGTAGGATTTGAAAATTTGCAAGAATTCAAACTAAAGTGTGCCAGTGACCAAGTCCTTATGCCCATTAGGATCTTAGGTGGCTATGTAAGTACTAACTTGGGGGTTGTGCATCATATTTAAATTTTGTTCTTCTGTCGTCCATACGGCAAGGGTGAAATTGTATGGGTGCTATTCTTCGGGATAGTAATGTAAGGATCAATTTGCCTCTACGCCAAGGTAATGAGCGAGTTGTGAGAGCATGATCGGACAACCGCCGGTCTAGGGGTGTGTTAGATTAGTATTGGAGCATATACCTGTTACACACAAGTATATGTGAAGGTATTTAATTGAGGGAGTATTTTATTTGATGGGTGCATATACTGCTTACGTGTATACTGGGTATGCACCTAAGTTAGTATTAGATTTATTTTCAGCATTGCATAATATTCATACTGTGGGCAGGGCTGAATGAGTTTCTGTAGGTACGCTAACTTGCGAACGTGTAGTACGTTAGCTAACGCTATGAGTGAACGTTGTATGCCACCGTCTAGCCGTTAGATTGTTAGACAGTGAGGACGTATCTACGCGCATGCATCATGATCATATAACTTTGCATTAATCCTCCTTCCTTCCTTATGATTATCGTCCCGTTTTTCCTAATAAAAGATGTTCTCAACTAATTAAAAACTATGTGGATAAAACTTCTTTCAGATGGCCCGTACCAAGCGTACAGCCCGTAAGTCAACTGGAGGCTGGAGGCCAAATTACATGCTGGGACCCTGGACTGCTGAGGGGTCAGAGGATTTTCTGGAGGAGTTCGGCATGCCTACCATTTTGTGGAGGGTGCTTCACTTGGTTGGGTACCAGGAGGGCCAGGAGCGGCAGTATGATTGGCATCGTGTTCAGTTTTCAGAGGATCGCTACATGTACACAGTTGAGGTGGACGTGCCCAGCCGTGATCCACAGGATCTTG
>CM019822.1:140926324-140955543 GCA_009763385.1 Coix lacryma-jobi var. lacryma-jobi | reverse complement strand
TTTTACAGTTAGTCTAATTTCTCACGACCCACCTTTCATAGACACAAGCTAGAGGGAACCATGTAAAATAGCATGAAAAGTGCCCCCTAATTGTGGATCTCGTCAACTCTCCCGGCTTACAAAGACTCGTGGTTCCTTTTCTGTTTTCTCCAATCGCACAACTCCATACCTCCCACCTCCCTAATCTTCGCTACTGCAAACAGCATGACCTACCTCGCCCCATACCGCCGCCGGCGCAACAGCGACGTCGCATCCCTGCACCAGCAGCGCCAGCCTCTGATGCATTATCGAGCCGCCCCAAACGCCCTTGGACAGTGACCACGCGCCCGCACCGCTGACGGTCCCATCACTGCCTCAAGAGGCCAGCCTCATCGCGCAGCATCACGACGATCTAGTGCTGCACTTCTTGGTCGTCATTTCCCCAGTGATCATCGTTGACTGAAGGTATGCGCTCCGACACCTCCCTTTGTTCACTATGATCTCTGGCATGCATGGCATCATTTGTATTGAAATTAATTAATTAATTAATTTTTCATTTGGTCCCACAATAGGTTACCGGCAGCAACTTTCAGTTCAGGAAAGTTTTATTGTTCAGATACTTTCAAGAAAGTTTCATTATTCAGATACATGATACATCTCAGTTTTGTTTTAGGAGACACTGTGTTTAAGAAAAATTCTGACCAGCTGCACCTTCACACTGCCGCTCGACCCTAGTACTCGTGAATTGGTGGTTGTGTGACAGCCCCTAGGAGCACCGTTGGCACAAAGAGGAAGCCACTATACATCATCCGGTTAAAGGTAGGGAAGTTTCATCATCGGTTACATCTCTATTTTTTAATAGAAAATATTGTGTTCACCTACAATGCTAATTTCTTATATAAGTAATGGATCCTTTTAAGAACAAGTATTTAGGCATAAAAAATCACCTATAAAATTTTGTTCTCTGTTTCATTTTTTGCTAGAAACTAATTGCTGGACAATTTTTATTGCATTAATGACGTTATACGACAACCATGGCAAGGGAACTGTTTGTACTCGGAGTTTATTTGTATTTTTGGTAAGATGCCTATCGTGTGAATATTTTGCGGAATGGTTGAAGCTTGTTTTATTTTGTTCACTTGGTGGACAATTTTTTACTTCATTAATGATGTTATGCAGTAGTCATGACAAGGGGTAGAAAGAAAGCTCTAATTCAAAGCCGTGGTGAATATATGTCGGAAGAGCATATTGCACAAGAGAGCCTGGACAAAATACTAAGACATCTGAACTTTATCCTAGTGTAGAGGACACTACATCAACCGTGATGGTGACATTGAGATTAATTTCTATGGTAATTAGTACCTACTTAAATTATTATTATTAATCATAATAGAATGTGTTATCTGTAAAAGCTCTATCAATGAATATTTTGTTGCTGCATAGATGAAACTGAGGACAGAGTAAAGCGTGGCAAGACAAAACTAAAGATATTCGCATGAACAGCTAAATTATAATATTGCTCAAATCTTGAAGCATATTGTTACCAGGTAGCAGGTACTCATTTCTTCAACAATAATGTTTTTGGTACATACCTATGTTAAATCATTGAGTAGCTTGTATGAAAAAAGGGATTATCTGGAGCATGATTCAATTATCTCTATTCTAAAAATATATTTAAGTCATAATATTATTTTTTATTCACTGCAGATAGAGCAAGATAATTATGTGGAGCACAAGGATATTCAAGCACAATACAAATAAAATTATATTGAAGATAAGGTTTGCACATAAACTGAATACATTGATGCAAACAATAGATACCACTCTACTTTAAACTTTTAAATAGGCGGTATTATGTGTATTTTATTTCTGGACAACATTGTTTGCTCTACTTTTGAACTTTCCTTACTTGTGTTTCTTTCTAGAACAAATACACCTCTAGTACTCAAAGACACTATATACTATGCTTTATTTCAAAACGTATCGCCACTGTGTAGTGTTTGCCAGTGTATAAGAAACAATTACTTAAAACTTTGTATTATTCTTTTCCTAATTGTTCTTATAGCTACAAGACTAAATTTTCCATATATATTTGTGGCAGAACCTCCCATTATGTTGCCCCACCACGCACACGTCATCGTCGTAAGGACTCCAATAACAGTGCAAATGAAACCCATCACTGGAAAAGAACTGTCGGGTGTCCCCGAGAGACAACCCCGAATCATCCCGAGTTACAGGATCGTCTTGTCTTCGGGTGGAATAATTACAACATTACAACAGTTGATACAAAATACGGTCGGAGTGCGGAAGCAAGAGAGACAGACTTTACAAAATCATGAATAAGTTACTTTTTACATAAATATAACCGGTATTGCGGAAGCAGAATAGTATTACAGAACCACACTTAGGTGGAGCACCTAAGTTGGAGAGGAAGAACAACCAGATCACGTCAAGCCCCACTGACCTGATCATGATCAACATCACCTATTAGAATCCTGCAACAGGGGTTAACAAACCCTGAGTACGGTCGATACTCAGCAAGACTTATCCGTCAACACAAAAGACCTTCAGGGGTCATGCTGGTTTGGGTAGGCTCAACAGTACTTTTCATTTGCATAAAAGCTTACTAAAGTACTCCTAAATCCAAGTTTTACTTAAACATTTAAGTACCCTGGTAAGAACTGAAAGTGAACACTATTGAAAGGTCATTATCATTCTTTCTTAAACCAGTGTCCATTTTTATTCTACGGTGCGGGTCAGAAGATTGAGTCTCCATACCGAGGAGCACGACGATTCGAACCGATTCAACCAGATCTGGGAGTTTTTCCACGATCATACGACATATGTAGACCCTCGATCACACATATATCAACCCCAACCTCGGATCCTCCAAACAAGACCAGGTCCGCGCCACCCGAGAGTACTTGTACACCTCCAATCCGGGACTTTAACCCACGAGGGTAGCTCGTACTTCCCGCCATCTCTCCACTCCCAGTGCGCGATTAGCCGTTCTCATTTAAGAACCACCAAGGCAGAGCTTACCGTAGCATATGATCGGTACTTCACAGTTTCTCAATCTAGCAGGCCAACAACGGTTAACCCTAAACCGACACATCCGGGTCACCATACATCGATCCAAGGGTTGATGCATGTGCCCGTCTGGTCTTAACCATCATTCTTTTTCATTATCATTCCAAAACGATAAGTATCGAAAACATTTATCAAAAGCTTCATAAAGCAAGGCTAAGCATTTCTATCATTTGCATAAAGCAGGTATCAAGGAATAATATATCGATAACAAGGTTGGTCATGCATCAACAGGTTGAAAGCATTTATTTGATAAACATTTAATGCATCAGGTTATCGAAAGTAAGTGTAATTGTAAATCCAAGAAAATGGTTAAATGAACAGGGGCTTGCCTTTGTTGCAGGGAAAACTAGGATCCAAGAAGGATCCACAGAGGTTAGTTCCTTCCTCTTGAGGTTAAGTCTTCTTGACGAAACTTGTCCAACAAGAATCTCCTTCCGAGGCTTGTTCGACAAGGGTGATCACCAAAGCTTGATCAACTCGACTCCAGCACTCTCGTGCACTACACGTAGTTACAGGATGTATGCTTTAGTATGATGCCATGGAATGCATGCTAAGGTGCAGGATAATTTAAAAGCATAACAGAAGATTAAACAAACTTAAGGAAAGTCGAGTACAACTTTCCTTCGCGGTAAAGTTGCAAACCAACAAAACCAACTTGCAACTCACCAACTAGGGATTCTAGCTTAACAAACAATTATCATCAAACAACAATAAATGGGTTAACTAAAGTCACTAAGGTTTATCAACATATCAACCAAGCCATGGAATAACAAAGGGAAATGTACCCCATGGTCTTCTCCCATGGATCAAGTCCATGTCATTACATGTGTAAGATTAATGCATGTTATCTCATGCATGCAAAACAATGCATTACTTAATCTATCACAAAATTAAACATGACAAACCAACATCATGAAATATAACCATCAAGTAAAAGAGTCATTAGGGTAACCAAAGTTAACCCTAATCACCAACCAAACATCTTAATTGACTAACAAAGTTTTATTAATCATTCTTTATTAATCAATTATAGAAAATAAGGTTTAATTAAAGTTTGTCAAAATAATCTCAAACCTTTAGTGATGGTTGGTTATAGCAAATCATCGTTACAAAACAAATTTCATAATTTTTGGATCATTATTTTAGCCTATATAAATTATTTAAGTTTCATGCATTATTTAATTAATAAACAAAGCATAAAACAAGCATGAAAATTATTTGTCCAAATGACATCAAAATCTTTGTGAAGGTTAAGCACATGGTACAAACAGTATAAAATTAGTTTTATGATTTTTGGACATATAATTAAGCCTACAAAATTCACTAATGTCTCATTTATCAATAAACACACATATCTTAATCACTATCAAAATTTATCCAAAAACCAAGTTTCATATTTTTCCTGAATAAATGACATCACAAGAAACACAACAAAATTTGTCTGATAATATTTGGAGCACCAGAGAAATACCTTTGATATAAACAAAAGTCAGCACATAAAAACATTTTTGAAACTGAATAAAAACAGGAAAGACTTTTCTCACCAATCCTTACCCATCTGCAGTCGCTGACAGGAGGGGGCCCAGAGTCAAGGCTGACCCGGCCGGCTTGACCGAGCTCCCGCCGGCGGGTCGGCCGGCTATCTCGCCGCCGAAGAGCTTTCCGGCCACGGTGAGTGTACCATCGTGCTCAGGGGACTTCTACAGACCACTCTAGGGGGTTTGCTGGTGGGATTAGGACTCTGGCACGAGTCGTCGCCGGCCATGGCGGGTCTGCGGTGGCTGTGCGACGGCGCTGCCTCGAAACGACGACGAGGACCCGGTAGCAACCTAACTGAGGGTTCCAACAAGTTTAGGACGCTCACAATGCCTTGCTTGGCTACTAAGAGGGGGTAGGAGTGGTGCGGAGGTGCCCAGGCCATGCCAATGGCGGAGCAGCGACGCCGGCCAGCGACATAAGTGATGTTCCGGCGGCCAAGAGGCAGTAGAGACTAAAATAACAAGCCTGGGAGCTTCACTGCAGCATGGCTTAACTCGAATGGTGGCTATTTGGTGTCGGAGCTCAGTGGAGAGAGCTGGCCATGGAAGAACCGAACTCGGCGGCCATGGCGGCGGCCACGTCGGGACTCCGACGCTCGGCTGTTGCAGGGCGTGCGGGGTAGAGTGAGCAGGTTCAAAGGGTGCGCAACTACAAGGCGAGCTCCACTGCAAGCGCTAGCGGGCAGTGGTGGTGCAGCAGTGGCGGGCGAACCCAGCGCCGGCGGCGGCTGCCCTCTGTTCTTGTCGGAAGAAACAGAGAAAAGAAGTGAGGCCGCGACGTGGGAGAAGGAGAGGAAATCGACCACGAACGCTTGACATCTCCTCCTAGGACGAGGTGACAAGGATGGACGCGCGGCACGCGCGCGAAGGTGGCCGGAGGGGCACGGCTGCGCCGGCGGCGGGATGCAGAGTATTTGCTCTGCTTCGCCTGTTCGTAGCCCCCTCTCTGGTTACAGCAAACAGAAGCGTTTTCCAAACTTCTCTCCTCAATTTCTCCCAAAAACTCTACACAACACACAAAACTCCCAACATGAAAGTTGTTGCAAAAATTAAGATCTACAACTTTCATTTAAGGAGCACAATCAAATTCTAGCTAGAAATCAAAATCACATTTTGAATTTGAAATGCACTCAAACTTGGATTCAAAATTACTTTTGAATTTTCTGAACAACTTCAAATTTTATCAAAATAAAAGTTGTTCCTTATGAAATGATCTACAACTTTGCTTTCGGTCCCATATCAAAATTATGCTTCATTTTTGAACTACACAAAAGGGGGTAAAACTAGGTTTGGAAATTAATTTCTAATTTGAAACCAATTCAAACTATCTTTCCAAATTACTGTGAATTTTCCTTAAGAACATGAAAATATATCTTAATAAAAGTTGTTTCTTTCAATCTCTTCTACAACTTTTCTTAAAGGACCAAAGTCTAATTCTTTTTAGTTTTTCAAATCTAGTTTTGGGGTCCAATTTAGGATTTGAAAGATTTCAAATCTATTCAAATTTTTGTACAGAAACTTTGAAAACTTTGAACACCAAAATTGTACCTCTCAGCAAGAGCTACAACTTTGCTTTTGAAATCATTTTAAAATTTGACTTACCTTTTGTCTTATTAAAAAGAGGATAAAAAAGAGACATTTAAAAAATCAGGGGTTTTCTCACTTGCCATTTCATATAACACCAAACATCACAATCAAGCCACATATATTTCAAACATGGAAATCAACACTCAAAAACATACAACACTCTTGTCAAACATATAAAGCATCACATTTATGCTTTAAACATGAAAACATGAAATGCTTTTATGCCATGATGCTTATTGATTATGAATACTAATTACCTTAACTAAGGTTTTAATTATCGCTTAACACCAGGGGTGTTACAATATTTTTGTAGAAACATCAATTTGACAAAATAATTGTTCAATTACTAATTTAATTTCAGTCAGATTGGTACAAAAGTATTCTTATAGCTCAAAATGTTTTTATTTCTCCTAAGTGTCATATTGAATAAATCCAAATTTTCATCAATAGGTCAAGAAGAGAAATAGATGATCCTATCTTTGGAGCGAGGTCAAGAAGATAAATGAATGATCACATCTCTGGAGCCCTAGCTAAACTAAAGAAAGGAGAAAGGAGGCCTACTGACATTCTATGAGGGATCCATTATGTTTTATATTTTACTCCCATAGGAGCTTCTACTAAATAAAAATTGTGTCATGAATTATGTGGATGATACTCATTGTAATGCAATAAACCTTTATACTATTTATATGGCTCGATGTTCTTATTTTCTATGTGTCGATGGTCTCGCATTTCCATTAAATTGTGCAACCATTATCCCTATATTTGTCTTAAAAGTTAAATAATTATGTTATTAATGACGGATGGTTTATTCCTTGCAACACATATAAGTGTTGTAATAAACTAAATCTATATGTTGCTGCAAATTATAGATGTTCTTCATCCATGGTTTGTACAAACGCATATAAACGTTGCCATAACCCATCATTATGCGTTGTAACTTTGCAACGGTTATTGGTATGTGTTACCAACACATAAATAAGTGTTGCAGTAGATCCTTGCAACGCCACTTTAAGCAACGCATATTAGATGTGTTGGTATAAACCCTACCAACACATATATAGACTTTTAGCAACGTATATTTGTGTTGCAAAAGGGGGTGTCATATTGTAGTGACCATACCATTGTGTACTGGAGATTTTGAGGAAGTGAGACTGTAATCTCACTGTTGTAGCGTGTGGTAGCCACGCGGTTGCAAATTCGTGGTTGTGATTCGCATTTTGATGTTGTTCTTCGCGAGTTGATTTTCTCCACGATTTTTCCGTTGATCGATCTCTTCACTCAATGTGGCTTTTGCGATTCCGTTTGAACTGAGTTGTTCTAGATCGTGAGGTACATCTTTTCACCGAAGGAATTTACCTCTAACCTCACGAGCTAGTAGATCGGTCGATTTTCGCTTCGGATCGAGTTTTGCTTTCTTTCCCCCGAATTCTTCCGATTCACCGATTAGGAGTTAGGTTCGAGCCATGATCTCTTTGGGATATCTCACTAACCTCCTTGGAACTCCTCATACCAAGTCTAAGCCTCAGAGCTTTTGATTCGGATTAGATCGAGTTGAATCCGTGGAAGAACAGCACTGCGTCGGGGTGACCGGACGCATGACTCGGGATGACCGAACTCTGACTAGTGAGTCCGGTCGTTGAATGTGTTCACTGTGCTCGTTCCATTTCTGACCGGACGCACAGGTAGAACTATTCACCATGGCTACGTTGTGACCAGACGCACTGTTCACTTGACCGGACACTTCCTAGTGCAGAGTCCGGTCACGAACAGTAAGGGTCCAGAACGATTTTTGTTGGACCGGACGCGTCCGATCCTGACTAACCGGACGCTCCAGTGAGTCCGGTCAGTGTTGCTTGTCGCGTTTTCGTCCGCAGTTCGTTCGTTCGACTTTCGATTTGAGATCCGCCTTTTGCGTTGGGTTTCTAGGGTTGTGTTGTGTCCCGCTGTGCTTTTTGGAAGCATCCACCCTACATCTAGGGTCGTGGACACTCACAAACTCTATGTTTGCTTTTGGGGTTGATACTCGGGACAGTGGTGACAAGTTTCTGAAAAGAAATTTGAAGCTCCCATTCACCCCCCTTTAGTCGCTTTCTGGTAGCACTTCCGGTCCTTCAGATATGGATTAGCTCGGTATGTGGGTTGTGTAGCCCTCTGAGTTAGCTTTGCAAAATGTCCAAGATCATCGAACTTGGATTTTGGGGCTAAGAGTTATAGTCATTTGAGCGCTAAAAGGTCAGTGACCGGACGCGTCCGGTCAGTAGAGTGAATCTGGTCATATGAGTCCGGTCAGTGTATTTTGAGGGCTGATTTGAGGTATATTGACCGGACGTTCGGTAGAGTCCGGTCAGTAGTGACCGGACGCGTCCGGTCACAGAAAAATAGCCCCGAAACCTCTCTGTTTGTGGCCGGACTCAGGCATAGGCGCGTCCGGTCATTATGACCTAACGCGTCCAGTCAGTAGAAGGCTGAACGCACGTGAAATCTAGCCGTTGGGGGGAAACGACCAGACTCTAGTGACAGGCATGAGGCACTTTACTATATTCTAGTTCATCATTTCAAGTATTACTTTATTCTACTTGCCGGTATTGAGTAGTATACTTGATTGATTGCTTGAGTACCTAGCTATCCTACATTTCAACACTTAGCCATAGTAGTTAATCTCTAGTGTGCTTAGTGTTTGATCTTTGCCAATAGGTTGCTTAGTTAGTTTAGTGTTTATCTTATTAAGTCAAGTATTTGCTCTGACGTCCGCAAGGGTGTCTCTATTCTAGGCCAGGATAGAGATAGTTAGAATATAATTAGGCGTGGTGCTTAGTTATAGACTTACCTTCAGATACGGCTAGACCCCCGGATAGCTGTGGTAGCAAGTAGGTGGTGACAGCCCTGTGCACCTTGAAGTCCACCACGTAGTTGGTTTAATTTAACAGTAAAGCTCGTTGTGCTAGCGTTCAACCTAAGTCAGTGGTAAAGGCTAGTACGCCTCGGTACTTGACAAGATAGGAATAAAACTTTACTTAACTTGGTTGCTTATTTGGCATTTGCCTATCTTGCCTCGTAATTATCTAGGAGTAAGTATTAATTATTAGTTAGTTATCTTAGTTATCCTTAGTTATCTTTTCCCCCTATCTATCTATCCATCCACCTTACCTTAACCATTCATTTCATCCTTACCTATCCACTCATAAATTCTTTCTAGCCTTTCATCTCCTCTCTTCTCTTCTCTCCTTTTCCCTTTCTTATTCTTTGACTCTCATCCCCTCCTTGACTCGACTCATACACCACCCTAGCCTTCCTTTGGGATCAAATAAATTGACACCTGGTACTCCCAGGCGAAGTGCAACTACGATAGTTCTGTGCGCTTGCAGAATCTCCTCTAGGTAGATTGCAATCTCTCTAGCTAGCTCCTACTAGTGTGGGGATTGACAACCCCATTTGACATTAGTAGATAGCTGCTTTAGCTTCACTCCTTTAGGTATAGTGACTGGACTTGCTATAAGCATTTCTAGCGTCGTTGCCAGGGATAGATTCCATAGTCTACTCCTAGTAACGACGTTAGCAAGTGTCAACAAGCATTTCTGGGCCATTACCGGGGATAGTTGCCTAGCTCTATCTTTAGTGAAGTTAAGAACTACCAACAAGCATTTCTGGCGCCGTTGCCGGGGAAGGCAATCGGTGTATCCTTCGAGTCCTTGTCGAATTTATCGTCGCTTAAGCTCCCGCTTAGTGAATCCCATCTTTCCCCATTCTATCTTTCCTTAGTCCTTCTTATCTTTTTCCTTCATCTTCTTCAACTTCTTTCTTTCTTATCTCGTTCTACCTTCACGATGGCCAATAAGACCATTCGTGAGTTTTCTGCTCCTTCTGCCGCCAATGTAGGAACAGGACCAGCCGTGATCGATGCCAACCTCAATTTCGAGTTTAAACCGGCTCTAATCACGATGGTCCAAGCTAGCCCATTCTGTGGCAAAGCTCATGAGGATGCCAATGCTCACCTCCAACAATTTTTGGAGATTTGCGGCACCTTCACCATTAAGGGGATAACCCAAGAAGCCATCCGTCTTCGTCTCTTTCCCTTTTCTCTCCTAGGAAAAGTGAAGCAATGGTTCTTTACCAATCGCAACGCTGTAGACACATGGGACAAGTGTTCCAATGCTTTTCTCGCCAAATTCTTTCCGATGGGCAAGACGAACGCTCTTCGCAACAAAATCTCCAGCTTTACGCAACAAGCCGAGGAATCTATTCCCGAGGCTTGGGAGAGAATGCAAGAGTACGTCACTGCTTGTCCACACCATGGTATGGAGGACTGGCTATTGATCCAGAACTTCTACCATGGCCTAACCCCACTCTCTAGAAGCCATTTGGATGCCGCCGCCGGCGGTGCATTCTTTTCTCTAAATGTTGCAGATGCTAAGGCTCTCATAGAGAAGATGGTGTCGAACCAAGGATGGAATGACGAGAGACTGCAACCCCATAAGCGAGGTATTATATTAATATGTCCTTCCATCCTTATATTCCCATGTCATCCACATCGGATGAATTATTCACTATAATTACCATCATAGTGAGAATTAGCTTAGTCTCAGGTATCGTTATTTATATTTAGCCTAGAGACTAATCAATTCAAAGTATGATGGTATTATATTAATGAGGACTTAACAGCATTCATTATGGCACACACTTATAATAAAGACTGATAACACACTTATTACTCCAACAGGGATCAGGAAACAGAGTAAATGATAATGATAAATGATAACAGAGATCAGATCAATCAAAGATAATCCTAGAACAATACTACCTAGCAAGTGATGATTAGAACAGGTATTAAGAAGAAACATTCCTAAGTTGTTCTAATTACAAGTCATAACATACATTGATTAGTGCAAACATATTTGACAATCATTGGCTAGGTCACATCATATTTACAATCAAGAGGCAACTCCATAGTAAAGGTGTCAAACAGAGTAACCCCTAAACCATGAGTTAACTAAGCCATACTGAACACTACATTCGGGAGGTGGAATACAAAGGACTCAACAGGAATATCACACCCGCGATCTACCACTCTATCCGGAACATAGGACGCATTCGCAGGTAAATAATGTACAGGCACCACGCCTACACAACATCTATCACCCACCCGTTGTACTTTAAGATGAGCGCTATACGAACATGAGTATAAACATAAAGATGAACTATCTATGCCAAATATAGAATCAAAGCATATTATAAGCAATATAATTAAGAATATAATAGTTGATGTCTTAGTCATATCAATTGTATTGCTATCTAGAGCATAAAGATGAACAATAAGGTGAATTAGATCATCGAGAAGAACTAATGTACGAACTAGAACATGAACTAGAATAGGATTATGATCTAGAAGATGAACTAGATGATGAACATGAACTAGATGATGAACTAGAACATAAACAATGATGAACAATGATGAACTAGAAGAGCAATTATGAAATAGATCCATAATATTAATACAAGAGAGAAGATCTTGGTTTTACCGAGCCTTCTTGTGACTAGATCATGAATCCAAGCGAAGCTTGCCTCCTCTAATCCTATTCTATCTGACTATTCTAGGTGGATGTAGTTCTAGGGCTTCCGATTGATCTCCCTTTGTAATGCCTGAAGCTCTGATTGATGATGTCTGATAATGATCAAAACCCTGATGCTTGGAGAGGGGGGTCTGGGGCTGTTTATATAGCCCTGGGCGATGACCCGTGGCCGTTAGATCAAACCGACTTAAGGTACGGCTAAGATGCATCCTAGATGTCGGTGGGAGAACCTTCCAGAATATAGAGTCCAGCGGGCCTCGGGGAGGACCGGTCGGTCCCTAGGTGGGATCGGTCGGTCCCACCTGTCATCCTCTCGCGGTGGTCGACCTCTTGGTGTCTTCTTGTGTCCTCTGGAGTCTTCTAGAAACTTCCTGACGTGGCGGTGGAGTTATCTCCCGTCGGTTTCCTTCTATGGGAAGCTATCGGTGTTGATTTCTTGGTTTAGTCCCTGCAGAATCATAGTTCACCAAAACTCGTGGAATATTGTCAGTTAAAACCATAAACCTTTGTTGGTGATCAAATTCTTGCCCTTTTCATATTTATTTATCCCTTAATTATGATAGATAACCAGTGTCAACAATTCCCCCAAGCTTACCTTTTGCTAGTCCCTTAGCAAATAATCATGATGAATCAGGAAGTGCTACTATGCTTTCATACCTCAATGACACATATGTTCAAACAAAAATCTTCCCTTGGATAAGAGTTAACTATTCTGACTTTCTCATATTACCTTTAAATATGGAGCTTTTTTGCCTTCACCTGGATCTTTAAACAAATGAAAGATAGAACAATCAAGTTAAGCACTGTATCTCTAACTCTTTGATCAACCTTCATTCTGGAGTTTTTATGTATTTTTAAAAATAAAACTCAGAGATTCCACTGTATGACACTCTCAAATCACTCTTTTATATTTTATGATTCCTCACTGATGCATTTTTCTTCTTTTATATGAATATATATCTGGAGCTTTTAAGAAGTGAAAAGCATATCTTACCAAGTCAAAGTTCAAAGTTAGGGAGAAAGATGTCATACTCATAGATCAAGAACTTAAAACTTTTGAAATTTGTCATCTCTTACTGGCATATTGTAATTAGAGGGACCATGGGCTATCATTCTTTTTTTCATATTTTTATCATAACTCTTTTTCTATTCTTTTGAGGTAGTCGGACACTTGTCCTTTTTTATTTCCTCCTTTTATACTTTTGCATAGTCCCATGCCTCTAACACAATACTACTTCGGAAGAGTGAATCTTTTAATAAAATATTCTTGATCTCTAGAGCATGATACCATAACTAAAAACTTAGAACAAAGCAAGCAGCCTTATCTTAAGATCATATTAATGGCTCTGGGTAGGAATTCATGTGATGTCATACAGGATCTCATCATGTGTTTTTAATCTTTTCAAATTGTAAATCTCCAGAACTCTAGTATCTCTAGGAATTAGATAAACAACAGCTCAAACCTTTTTATATCATATCTCACAATTATCTAGACTTTAGAGCAAGCATTTGCAATCCACAGGTTTCAGGTTCAGAGTTTTTTCAGAACAACTTTGTCTAAAACTTAAGAAAATTTAAGTTTGAACAGTAGGTATTTAAAAGAGATTACGGCAGAGCAATTGTTCATCACTTTCATCATGAGAAAAATTAAGTTTATATCCACCTAGACATTTATAACATCTTTATTTGGTTTTGTAATAAATATTTATCTTTTTAGGGGTGTCTACATTAACCTGATCTAACTAAACCGAACTAATAGTAATAGATAAAAAGTCGTGATACTTATCGTGATAACTAAGGGTGCTCTCCCCCAAGCTGGATCTTGACGTGGTCTTTTTTCTCTCCAGAAGACGAGTAGACCGTTAGTGGTTTCTTGAGTCCTTCTCTTCTTCTATTCCTGCTGATTTCAAAGATAGACAACACAACTAGTGAAACTTGATTAAGCGTTAGTGATAAATATTTCTCCACTTGTCTAGTTGTCTTGAAGCTCTTAAGATTATTTATGTTCTTTCTTTCCACTAAGCAGAGTTTCAGCAGTGTTTCGTAGTATCTCTTTTTGGATTTTTATTATTTTTTTATGGATGTATGCAATGCAGAAACATATCATTTTTATTTTTATTTTTATGCCTCCACAGAAGGTGTACTACTCTCATGGGGCTTACAGTTTCCATATTTTTATTTGTTTTCTAATGCAGATATAATTGCTAGGAAGTAAAAATGATACTAAAAGTAAAATGATCATGCTAAAACTACTAACTATGCAATGATGAAATTAATGCTAATGAATATGGATAATTACCGAGATACCTTTCGGTGAGGATTCGATGTTTATAGTCTATCGAACAAGTCTCCTTGTATGCTCTTCATTCTTCCTTGGGTGCATCAGCAGATCCTGAGGAGGACCTCGATGAATGCACGTCAGTAGAACTCTCACACTCGCTTGACTGGTGGACTTGTCTCCTTTACTTCATCGTCCTTCATTTCCTTTAATAGGATGTCTTCACTTCTGGTAACTTCTCCTTCATAGTCAGCCCATCCATCCTTAATTGGTCGATTCTTGTTGCGTTGGGATGTGCGAAGCCTCCTCCTTGAGTGGTTCTTCTTTTCCTGGACGTTAGTGGCATAACTATTGAAGTAACAGCGTACCTTCTTTCTTGGGAACTGGAAGTGGATCTCGCCAGATCTCATGTAGATGATGGCGCCAGTGGTGTTGAGGAAGGGTCTTCCTAGGATGATATGAATATCGTCTTCTCTTACCATGTCTAGTACTACGAAGTTGGTGGGAACATAGTGGTCTTCAATTTGGATCATCACATCTTTTACTATTCCCTCCGGAAATCGATAAGTTTGGTCCGCCAGCTGCAGCTGCACATATGTTTGATACATAGGTCTATTTTTATATAAGTATTCATATGTTACCTTAGACATTATGTTGACACTTGAAACGATGTCGCAGAACGTCTTGTGGAATGTACTTCCCTCGATCTTGCAATCCATGGTGGGTACGCCTAGGTCATCTCTCTTGGTGAGGTATGGTGATGGAAGAAGGTGGTCATATTCTGTTCGGACAGAGTTGACCATCCATACTGTGTCTTGATGCGGTTGTGTAGTCTTGTTCTTCCTTCTTTTGTTCCTATTCTTCTTCTTTGGTAATATAGTGTTTGTGTCTTCGTAGGGCATCTGAGGGTGGACTCGGGTAGTGAGTGTACGGCTCTTGAAGCTGAATCTTTCTTTGTTGCCTGCGATTGTGAAACAGATCTTGGCGCTGTCTGCGTAAATGATGGCTTTTGTTGAGCGTAGGAACGGGCGTCCAAGAATGATGGGTGCTCTATTGTTTCCACCTGTTTTGATGATTATAAAGTCTACACACACATACGAGCGTCCCACTCGTATACAGACATCTTCTAGAATTCCCAAAGGGTAGCACAGTGTCTGATCTGCAAGCTGCAAACACATACTTGTATATAACAGAGGTGCACCATGAATTTGTTCGTATATTACCTTTGGCATAATGTTAACGCTTGCTCCAAGGTCGCAGACTGCTTCTTCAAAACTGTTAGGTCCAATGTGGATTGGAATGACAGGTCTTCCTGGATCTCCTTTCTTCGGGGCAATGGAGTCATCCATCCATTCCCTCGATGGTCTAGGTATGAGATGTCCTGCATCAAAAATGTCTACAAGATTTGCAGTCTGTAGCTCTTTCGGACCTCCGGGAATCTTACCTTTTTCAGCCATAGGGACTGAAGCTGCTAACTGAGATAACTGAGATTCTATCATCTTATTAAAGCTATGTTGATTCTTTATGGTAGAAGTAAAGCTATCCATTCTAGTATTAATATTTTCAAGCAGTTTATCATTGGAAGCTATCTTCTTAGACATATTATCAATAATCTTGTTTTGATTAGATATCATCTCTCTCAAAGCTGGTTGGTTAAATGTATTACCTTGGTAGTTACCTGAGTAGCTACCTGAGTAATTAGGCCTTGATTGTTGGTTCCATCCTTGAGCTTGTTGAGGACGATAGTTGGTGTTGTTATTGATGTACTTTGCATCCTCTTGAATCTCAGGGCAATTGCTCCCTGAATGACCAGTGCCTCCACACTCTTCACATGTCATGCGAGATTCGTAGATTTTCTTGACGTCTTCTTTCTTGGGAGTGTGTTCATCGAACTTCTTCATGAGTAGGTCAAGTTTGGCAGACAACATGTCTACTTCCTTTAGTTGATGTATTCCTCCCCTCTTGCGTGGTTGAGAGCGCTCCTCGTTCCATCCATGGTTAGAGGCCATCTTCTCTATGAGTGTAGTAGCATTGTTGATAGTGAGTGATAAGAATGATCCTCCAGCAACGACATCCACATTCTCACGGGTACTCGAAGTGAGCCCGTGGTAAAAGGTCTGCATGAGTAGCCAATTCTCCATCCCATGGTAAGGGCATTCTGAAATATAGTCTTGAAAGCGTTCCCAAGCCTCTGAGATTGATTCGTCGTATTGTTGCTGGAAAGTTGAAATCTTGGCACGGAGGGCATTCGTCTCACCCACTGGAAAGAACTTTGCTAGGAAGGCAGTTGAACAGATTGCCCATGAGGTGTTTTTGTCTTTGTTGGCGTAGAGCCATTGTTTTGCTTTTCCCAAGAGTGAGAATGGGAACAAGCGAAGTAGAATGGCGTCTCTTTTGACTCCTCTAATGGTGAAAGTGCTACAAATCTCCAGAAAGTGTTGGAGATGAGCGCTTGCGTCTTCATGTGCCTTTCCACAAAACTGATTAGCTTGCACCATGTTGATCAAAGCTGGCTTGAGCTCAAATTCGTTGTCTCCTACATTGATTGTTGGTCCTGTCCTGATATTGGCAGTGGTTGGTGCAGAGAACTCGCGGAGTGTCTTGTCGGCCATGGTGTCCAACACTGGTGTTAAGCTTCTTCTTATCTGGCTAACTTCTGGAAGTGGTAGTGAGGGTCTCTTGAGTTTGCATCTTGTTTTCCTTAGTAAAGCTTCGGGACCCTCAACGTAGTTTTTCGGATGTTGGAAACCAGTCATACATCACACCCTGCATAAGATAAAAAGATAAACAAAGCCAGGGTAAGCCTGTTTGAGTAAAAATAAATAATCAGTGCATTATCACATGCGTGTAAGTAAAATGATATGTTCTAGCTACCGTCTTAAAATGCTGTTAATGCAATGTCCTATAAGTGTTTGTAAAAATTTTAATGAAAAACCCTAGGTACCATCCCTAATTGAATTGATGTGATTCCCCGGCAACGGCGCCAGAAATACTTGTTGACACTCCTTAATGGAATCACTCTAAGAAGAGAGTTTTAATCTATCCCCGGCAACGGCGCCAGAAATGCTTGTTGACATTTCTTAACATTGCTACTAAGAATGAACCAAATAAATAATAATCTAGTGAAGGCACTAAAGAGTGTACGGGACACTGCTAACTTCACTTAATGTCAAGTTGTCATCCCCAACATGAAGCTAGCAATGTAATTGTATCAGAGCACTGGATTTAAAGATAAATATTTACCCGCAAGCGCACAGATAAATACACCCGTTGTAGAAGCATTTCACCCAAGCTACTCTCAGGTATCGTTATTTATATTTAGCCTAGAGACTAATCAATTCAAAGTATGATGGTATTATATTAATGAGGACTTAACAGCATTCATTATGGCACACACTTATAATAAATACTGATAACACACTTATTACTCCAAAGGGATCAGGAAACAGAGTAAATGATAATGATAAATGATAACAGGGATCAGATCAATCAAAGATAATCCTAGAACAATACTACCTAGCAAGTGATGATTAGAACAGGTATTAAGAAGAAACATTCCTAAGTTGTTCTAATTACAAGTCATAGCATATATTGATTAGTGCAAACATATTTGGCAATCATTGGCTAGGTCACATCATATTTATAATCAAGAGGCAACTCCATAGTAAAGGTGTCAAACAGAGTAACCCCTAAACCATGAGTTAACTGAGCCATACTAAACACTACATTCGGGAGGTGGAATACAAAGGACTCAACAAAAATATCACACCCGCGATCTACCACTCTATCCGGAACATAGGACGCATTCGCAGATAAATAATGTATAGGCACCATGCCTACACAACATCTATCACCCACCCGTTGTACTTTAAGATGAGCGTTATACGAACATGAGTATAAACATAAAGATGAACTATCTATGCCAAATATATAATCAAAGCATATTATAAGCAATATAATTAAGAATATAATAGTTGATGTCTTAGTCATATCAATTGTATTGCTATCTAGAGCATAAAGATGAACAATAAGGTGAATTAGATCATCGAGAAGAACTAAAGTACGAACTAGAACATGAACTAGAACAGGATTATGAACTAGAAGATGAACTAGACGATGAACATGAACTAGACGATGAACTAGAACATAAACAATGATGAACAATGATGAACTAGAAGAGAAATTATGAAATAGATCCATAATATTAATACAAGAGAGAAGATCTTGGTTTTACCGAGCCTTCTCGTAACTAGATCAGGAATCCAAGCGAAGCTTGCCTCCTCTAATCATATTCTATCTGACTATTCTAGGTGGATGTAGTTTTAGGGCTTCCGATTGATCTCCCTCTGTAATGCCTGAAGCTCTGATTGATGATGTTTGATAATGATCAAAACCTGATACCTGGAGAGGGGGGTCTGGGGCTGTTTATATAGCTCTGGGCGATGATCCGTGGCCGTTAGATCAAACTGACTTAAGGTACGGCTAAGATGCATCCTAGAGGTCGGTGGGAGAACCTTCCAGAAGATAGAGTCCAGCGGGCCCCGGGGAGGACCGGTGAAGGACCGAATTGGTGACCAGAGGGGGGGGGGGGGGTGAATGGGAGCCTCAAATTTCTTCTCGGGAAATGATGGCCCTTGTCCCAGAAAATCACCCCAAAAATGAAGACTCAAACAACCGGTGAGTTCATGACCTATGAATACGTGGATACCCTAGGAGATGTCCTAGAGGTACAGCGAAACTACCACAGAACCCCCAAAATGAAGTGCCAAAGCAACGGGGCAAAACTGGACAAGCAAGTTCCTAAAACAATCGAACCTCCGATAACGGAACACCCCACTCCTATGGAGACGAGGAAAGTGTTCGACCAAAGCTACTTAGGCCAACTAGTGGAAAAAGCACCTTGGAAAGATCCTTATGAAGTTAGAAAACTAACGCAACAGACGGATCTTAAATCGGAGCTCGAACGCAAAAGATACGGCTGCTAGAACCAACGAAACTCCGAAAGCGGAACACTTAACTCCTATGGAGAAGAAGGAAGTGTGCGACCAAAAATACTTTGACCAATGGTGGCAAAAGTACTTTGGAATGATCCTTAAGAAGTTAGTAAACCAACACAATAAACGAATCACAAATCGGAGCTCGTACGCAAAAGATACGGACGAAATCAGCAAAACTGTGCAGTGGCGGACTGTCCGCTAGTGAACCGCAGACTGTCCGCTATTGAACCCCGGACAGTCCGGGAATGAGTCCCGGACAGTCCGCCGTTCAAAAAATGAAAACAGCGACCTCACTGCCCGTGAACAGCCCCGACCCCCGGATAGTCCGGGGATGAGTCCCGGACAGTCCGCCACTGTCCAGAAAGCCCAAAAACAGCTAGGGACAAAACCAAAATCGATTGGATCTTCACCAAATCGAATGGGGCTGCAAACCAAACTTCTCCCAAGTGTTCTTCTACGTGTTGGGAAGCTAATCCTAGGATATCATCGCTCCAAACCAACTAATCCATGAGAAATCGGAAGAACAGTTGAAAAGGGGGAAGAACAAAGAACGAACGCGATTTCAACCCGATCTATGTGCTCGTCATGTTAGAGAGGAAATCCTTCGGTGGAAAGAAGGAGCTCACCACATAGAACAATTGATTCAAACGGAATCACAAATCGTCGCTCGGAGAGGGAGAACGAGACAAATCTCCGGGAGGGGAAAAACCGAAACGCGAAGAACAAAAACGTGAATTCAATCCAAAATCGCAGCCAACAAGAGGAGGACGAATTTGATCCATTGATTTGGGAAGATGATGATTTGTATTATCACTCGGTGTTGGGTTACAAGCCACTCCTCGCAATACAAAACGCGGATGGCGAAAAGCTCAAGAACAAGAGCCGGTCTCTCCTCTCACCCTAGCCTCCTCTCACCTAAACAAAATGAGAGTGACACCTCCAAGGATGGGCTGCCCTAACCAGCCCCCTTCATATATATAGGCGCACGTCCGAAGACCAAAATGCCCTCTCATGAAGTACTCAACCCAAATACCCCCCAGGGGTAAAACTGTCCAACCCTAGCAGTTTTCATCTGACGGCCACGCGCCTTCTCATCCTTCGCTTCGCCTCGACGCAAGCTCCAGGATGCCGCCACGTGCCGTCACCGTCGACCGCCGCGCCTTCTCACCGATAGCTTCGCCGCAACGCAAGCCTCTCGGTGCCGCCACGCGTCGACCGTCCTTTTGGACCTTCCCCCGGTTTTGAGGCCCAAACCGGGAAACCTGCCAGCCCAGGTTTTGAGGCCCAAACCTGGAAATCGTCCACCATGAGTTTTGAGGCCCAAACTCGAAATCCCGCGAGCCCAGGTTTTGAGGCCCAAACCTGGAAACCGTCCATCCCGAGTTTTGAGGCCCAAACTCGAAAACCGGCCACCCGAGTTTTGAGGCCCAAACTCGGAAACCGTCGAGGGTAGCTTTTGAGGCTCAGCTACCGAACTCGCACCGTAGACGGGATGTGGTTCACACACCCCGACCACCGGCACCGATGCCGATGCATGTCCAGCCTTCACGCCGGGCACAACGCCTTCGCCTTCCTTCTTGACTCGGCCGATGGCACTTGCGCCGCACGCAAGCCCGTGTCCGACCTCCCGCCATGTGCCACGATGCCATCGTCTTCCTCCCGACTCGACCGATGCACCGCACATCCCCATGTGCTCTCGCTCGCCGATGCCACGTGCCAGCTACCACAGCTGGTCCTCCGGCCTCTCGGTCCGTCAGGCCAAGCCTCACGTCCGCCCTTCACCGCTCTAGGTACATCGGCATGGCACGTCCGCCGCACGGAACGCCCATCCTTCACCGATCCCGGTCCGTCGGCACGACACGTCTCTACTTGACCTTCACCTTGCCATCGACCACTGTATTCGAGCTCAACACCTGCACATCAACACAGCCAAGAGACACATGTTGCACACGCACACCAACACAGAAACACCACAACTCAACGCCACCGGTTAGTCATAATCATTAAGCGCATAGCAAATAATGACTCAACCGGGAAAAGCCTCAAACCTTCCTCTAGGTCCTTTCCAACTCTCAAGAAAGATTGGGAAGAAGGTAGTTGGGGGAAGGCTGCCAAAAGCTCTACGAGCACACCAACCCTGACGTGGTGGATTACAAAGACCTGACAGAGCTGTCACCTCTAGGGCTACCACAACTATTCCGGAGGATTGGGCGCAAACTCAGGTAAACCCTAGTATAGACACCACGTCTAACCTAACGCTTACTACTCTAATTACATATGGTAACTAGAGCACTCAATACGAGCGGAGATCCAGTCAATAAAATAAAGTAAGAACCAAAGTTAAATATAATACTTAGAAGTAGTAAATGAAGAACCTGGAGATTACTTGAAGACGAACCAGATACTGCACCAATACAATGTCGAGGAAGATCCGACAGATCCGGCTCCTCCTCAGCTCTCTCCTTCTCCTCTCTCTAATTACAACTAGATGAACTAGACAACTAGAACAAGAACTAGAACTAGAACTAGATCTAATTCTAGATGAACTAGAAGAGATTCATCTAGAGGGACCTCTACTTCTAATTGAAACCCTAGTTTCTGATGTGGAGATGAATAATGAAGATGGAGATGCCTGGAGACGGGGGTCTGGGGCTGCTTATATAGCCCGAGGTGGAGTAGGGGGCAAGGAATCGCCATGTCATCGATCCGTGTCACGTTTATCGCCCACCGTTGGATCAAACCGACTTCAGGGACGGTGGAGATGCATCCTAGGACGCAGTGGAAGAAAGTTCCAGAAGGCGGAGGTGAAACGGCCTCCGTGGCCGACCGGTCGGTCTCCAAGTGGGACCGGTCGGTCTGGCCCAGTGGGCCCACGTGGTGGGCCGCCTCGTGGTGTCCTTCTTTTGTAGATTTCGTTGCGAAATTAATATCTTTTCATCCGGGACTCCGAATATAGCAAATGATATGTCCGTTTCGATCGTCTCGACGAGCTCTTCGCAGTGGTACACTCCAATTTATCACTTGAGATACTTTTATATGGTAAAAACATGGATGTCCTACAAAACAAGTGAGAGCACCAAAACTCGTGGAACTTGTTAGTTTCAAACCCTACAACTATGCTTTGTAATTCATTTAGTGTCATTTCATGCAATAGTTGATGGTTAATTATGATCATTAGTGAGCGTCAACAAGTTCCCCCAAGCTTAACCTATGTTAGTCCCGAGCAAAGCTAATCTCAACAATGGATCAGGAGTTGCTACAATATCTCTACTTCCAACAAGTACACATGTATTCAAACAGAAGTTCTCATATGGAATAGAAAAAAGTATCATATTATTCATCACGGGGCTTAGTACTTTACCTTGAATCCTGAGTAATTAAAAGATAGAACGATCAAATCAAGCACCATGTCTCTAGCTCTTTCACTTCACCATTATTCCGGAGTTTTTATGAATTTTCGAAAGTTTAAGAACATATGTTGCCAAATTAAACAAAGGATCCAAAGAGAAAGTCAACCAAACTATTGAGTCAAGAAGTCCATGTGTACGGAAAATGGAGGCGGATGCTCTTTTTAAATATATCACTCTCTTTTGTTTATTAGAGACACATGGCTATCAAGCTAATTCTACTAGCGGGCACGTGCCCATTTTTTTTCTGATATTCATCATTTTTTCTTCGAGGTTCCGGACACTTGTCCCTTTTTATTTCCTCAGGATCTATCTTTTGAGGTTTCGGACACATGTCCCTTTTTATTTCCTCGGATATATATATATATTCTCTTTTTTTAATAGGCAAATGCTTCCAACAAACTTTTGAGAGGATAGCAACAGATAATCATGAGCATTTATGCGGAAGATGGATGGAATGTGTAAATGATCTCAATTCAATAGCATGATAACTTCTCATACGGTCAAAAAAGCTTAATTTAACTCAATGCAATCATTAGACATATTTATATTAAGAAATCTCTAGAACTCTAGTGTTGTTTAGAACAAGGTAACAGTAGCTCAGATCATCACATATCATATCTGTCAATTACCTAGACTCTGGATCAAGCATTCGCTACCCATATATTTAATTTCATTTTTAAGCATCATTATTAATCATGAGAACTCATGCTTTGAAGACTGGGTACTTGAAAGAAATTAGATAGAGCAACTATTCATCATTTCCATGTAAAAGATTAGAGAGCGAGTTCTTCTTTTATTATTAACTCTTAAAAGAAACTAAGGAAACTTAACAAACTATTTATTTAACCTAACACACTTAATTATAAATAACCAAGATAATGAATAAGACATACCTGGATCACGAAGATAACAGGGGTGCGTCTCCCCCAAGCTGGTTCCCTTAATAACATTGGGCCTTCATGTGCCCATATATTTTTTCTTTTTAATTAATGGTGAGCCTTCATGTGCCCACATATATTTTTTTGTTTTATATTTTATTTTCATTTATGTATAGAAGGAAAACTTAAGAGGATAAGGATACTTACCTGGATACACGGGGGTGCTTTCCCTCAAGCTGAATGTTGACGTAGTCGTTCATTCTTGCCATGTAGCAAACTGGCAGTGGAAATGTACTTCCTCTATCAGAGCTTTGATTGATGTTGATGTTTGTTGAGACAGTGCTCCAATAGTGGATGGAACATTCACTTGCTTGTCAGCTTTTGTTGGTCTTTCAATCCTGTGAATCTCAAATAGACAACAAAACTTGTGGAACAGATTAAGCGTTAGTGGTTGGCCACTTAAGCCCTTAGTTGTATAGAATTTCAGTAAGATCTCAATATTTTTATATTTTATATTTTTATGATGCAAGAGAAAATGCACAGGATGAATGCATGCATATTTATTTTTATTATTAATTTTTATGCCACCACAGTGAACATTCCTGTGGGTTTTTACACATGATAGAATTATTCACATGGGGCTTTATGATGCAGTGAAATATTTTTATTTTGTTTTCTAATGTAATATAGAAATTAAAATGTGTTGTGAATTAAATATGATGATACAAGAAATGGTTATGGATTAAATATGAGAAATATGCAGCAAAGTAAATATAAGGATAACTACCAATTTTTACCTTTTGGTGAAGGTTCGGATATTTAGGTCCGACGAACCAGACCTTCCCTTGGTTCAGACCTCCCAAGGTTGTCAGACGTTTGGAAAGTTGTTATTGATTGTACCTCTTAGGTGCGGACTTTTTCTTACACACTATCTTGGTCTGAGTCTTCACTTCCTGTGGTTCATTGTCTTGAGGTTTCTCTTCTTTCTTTTCTGGGACAGTGTCGATAGCTTCTTCTTCGTGATTGGCCTCTCTATTCTTGATAGTTTGTCTTCTTTGGCTTTGAGAGCGGCGTCTTTCACTTCTATTCTTCTTGGGTGCTTCATTGGACATGTAGTTGATGAAGTTGCATCGTGCCTTTTCTCCAGGAAAGTGAAAATGGATTTCCTCTTGTAGATGATTGTACTTGTAGCGTAGAGGAATGGTCTTCCTAGGATGAGGTGGACATCATCGTCTTCTCATGTCGAGGATCAAGAAGTCTGTGCGGACTTCATGACCTCTAATTCTGACTACAACGTCTTCCATCATTCCTTCTTGTTTATGCCCTCTTGATATGGTGTCACTCATGTTATTTGTTCGTCCAGTAGTTTGAAGTGAAGCGTTAGTTGTGGACGCTGGCAGCATCTTGCTTAGTGTGCGTGTTCTTATAGATCCAGGACCTTCACTCTGTAGAATATGGGAGTTGACAAACTCTTCCTTGTTTTGCTCAAGAGTGTGTTCTGCTCATAAAGACAAGGTAGAGATCAAGTGCATGGGTTCTGTTGGTGGAAAAACACCAACATAACCAAAAGTTTTATTCCATTCCTCTCTAACCTTAGGTACATTGAACAAGATAAACTTGTTGTTTATGTGTTTTATTAAATATTAACATGAGTGATAGGATCAGAGGATGAGCATGGAAGTAGCATCCTAAAATATTTAACAAATCATATTACTTAACCCAAGAAAGGATAATCTACGCATAATGTGTCGATATTTTCATGATTGTGATATATCATCTTCCAAAGGTTAGATGCAAAACATTTTAACTCATTTAGTTAAGATAGTGAGATTCAAGAGAGTAAAGCTATGTACGAAGAGTAAAGAACTGAACATGTTGAGTTGTTTAGGTTGGATTAAGTGAGGTGCAACTTAAACATGTTTGGTTCTTTATACACATACCAGAATTAAGGAGAAGCTTTTAAAGTGATGGTCACATACCTTGAGATGTTACCTTTATCATTGAAGAGTGATGTGTCGAACCACCTTGTGGAAGATTCTCTTGTCTGGCTGGTTATTCTTCATGAATAGCTTGTCTTCTCTTGCTTATCTCGTAGTGAACCTGAGTGATGGGAGCTTGAGAAGAGGAAGGTATAGTAGGATCATCTTTAGAGGGATCAACCTTCCTTCTCTATGTGTCAACCTATCAGTGAAGGTGTGTTGTTCCTCCCACGATGGTCTTTATCTTCTAGTGACCCAGCTTAGACATGTTCAGCTACTTCCATGGAGTGAGTGCTTTGATTGTAGGTATTGTTTTGTGGCACTCATCTTTTGTCTTGTTCCATGGATCTCATTTCTCGATGATCAGTGAGTTGTGTCTCCTTGCGCAAGTTGTTAAAGTTCATGTATCTCTTCAGTTCCAGTGTGAGTACATCTCAGGACTTTCCCAAATTGATATTGAAAGTTTTCCTGCAGGGGTTAGTCCAACAAATATCCAGCATCCACTATAGTATACTATTGGTTCAAAAATCACCTAGACATCACGTCTAATTTTATCTAGGAAGGCATTTTAACCTAAGAACCATACTTAATTTAAAAGCCTTTAGAGGTAAAATCAGGACACCTTTTAGCTCAAGAATCAACCAGACACCATGTCTTACTTTAATTCAGGAAAATAGTTTAAACTAAGCACCATGCCTAATTAAAAAGGTGTATGAGAATACTTCAAAACCAAAGCATATACCAAGCAAATGAAGGTAGCATTAAAGCATTAAAGAAATTTACTCAAATGGTGATGAGAGAGCATGATTAGTGTATAGCACATGAGCATATCTTAAAGGTAGGGACAACCAATATAGCAACATGTTAAGATATGTTCTTACAATGTGTATGTGGGACAGAGTTGTGACGTACGGCCCTAATCCCATGGCCCACTGATCACTGTCAACCACTGACAGTTGATCCGTACAGCAAGAGATTACGACCGGGTTCCGCCACTGGGCTACATCAGTGCCCCGATGTCCGCAGGATCATCTCACAATTCAGTTACATCTCTTGAACATATTGACAAATAACATCGGAGTAAATAGCGGAAGACTTAGATAACAATAGTTTTACAAACCAGGGTTCAACATAAAATTAAAGTGAAGTTATTACAGACCATAGTTCAAATAGATAGAGTTGGCAGAGTAGCATATGGCAACAACTAAAGGATAAAGATACTTCACCCAGCCCGAGGGTGAATAATCACTCATCGGCCTCATCGGCCTCTTCCTGAACAACAGGCACACAGCAGGGTCCAAGGCATACGGAAGAATCTGCCATACCTGCAACATGGGTAATAGAAACCCTGAGTACAAAGGTACTCAACAAGACTTACCCGACTAAGAAAAAGGGAGAAGACTCAGGTATGAGAGGCTTAGGGTAGTCAAGGTAAGGCTCTAAGCAAGTTCAAGCATTTTGCAGAAAAGCATTTTTCTACCCTTATTTTGAAAAGACTCAAAAATTCCTTGTTCCATCATTATCCTTGATTCATTTTACTTTCCAAAAATCAGACCTAGTTGAGAACCACTCCCTGTTGACAGTCAGTGACTAAGTCCCATAACCGAGGAGCAGCGTTAATCCGGATAAATAATACTCAGCTGAGGGTCCCTATCCACACTGCATATGTAGCACCCAAGCTTGCATATGCCAACTCGTCTACCACGATTCCTCCAAGATTGGGCCCGGTCCTACGCCACCCGGAAGTACAGTACACCACTCCAATCCGGGACTTTAACCCACGTGGGTACATGCTACTTCCGCCATCTCTCCACTCCCAGTGCGCGGTTGTCGGTCCAATAAAGGATTCCTCGGAGCCGAAGCTTTCCGTAGTATGTGAATAGTTGCAAGTCTTAGTCAGCAGGCCCCCATACAGGTGGTCCCTAATCTTTCCAGCCAGCGACAAGCACCTCGGGACTCTAACCCAAGAGTACAGGTCCTGTCAGTTTTTCAACCCTGTCCCGGTCGGTGTCAACTGTTGAGTCCCGGACTACAACATGACGGCACCGTACTCGCGGATAACCTCTCCTTCCCATTGACTAAGTACGGATCAGATACTTAGCCAATAGTGGGAGTAAACCAGAAATTCCCATAAATATTCTTAAAGTGATCACACTTTTGAAATTGGCATTTTTATTGCAAATCTATCATATAGCATTGCTAAGCATTTTGCAAATAGTTTGAAAAGCAGGTATCAGGTGTATCATTGGTCAAGGTAGATAATGCATCAGTTAGGATTTCACTCAACTCCTATCAACCTAATGCAATAATTTAACTTAAAGACATTTAAGGAAACATTTATAAATTCAAGGAAAAGGTTAAATGCACCGGGGCTTGCCTTGGATGGCAAAGAGAGCAGACTCAGGGTAGGTGTAAGTGTCGGAGCTCGGGGTCGCCTCGGGAACAGATCCTTCGGTGGCAACCTCGACTTCAGGGCCTTCTTCGTCAACTATACGGATGCAATGATGAATGCTCATGAGAATGATGATATGGACTTATGGTGCAAGACAATACCATAGATTCTAGATTACTCTAAGGCAAGGCATAATCGAAATCTAGGTTGAGCATAAAAGGTAACCTTTTCTTCCTTAAGCAAGATTGATTAAACTAGACCTTATCATAATTATCCTAAGCATCATCTAAACATAGCATCACAACCATCATAGACCAAAGGGTAGGGGTCTATGAACATCAATCAATCCAAAGATCACATCATCAAACACTTATTACCAACCCTAATCCATTTTATTTTCTTAATTTATTTAAAAGGTCATTTTATGAAGTTGCTCCAAAAATTACCAAATTAATCACATAAGTTCATTATGGTGTAGATAGATGGCAAAACAAATTTCATAATTTTTGAGGTCATTAAGGTGCTCAAATAAAATCAGACATTAATTAGCAAAAGGCACTATTTAACAATTAAAATAAAAGCTCAAAAATCAACTTGCTCCAAAAGACTTCAAAATTACCAGAGACTCAGAAAAGCATAACTAGCACATAAAAATTTATCTCCAGATTTTTGGAGTTATAGATAATTTTCTAAAAATCCAAAACCATCCATTTATTAATTAAAAGAGGGATTTTACATTTTAATTTCTTGCAGGAAAGTCAAGTTTCATATTTTTATAAAATACTACACAGTGCAAGGAGCATACCATAATTTTCTCAGCATTTAAGGAACAACAGATTAATTCACAAAAAAGAGAAAACAGAACACTATTCACAAATCTCAGAAAAAGAGAAGAGCACTGTGCTCCTTCTAGGCCGGGCTCGGCGAATCGCGGGGCTCGGGCGAATCGCGCGGGGCTCGGTCGAGACGGGCTCGGTCGAGACGGAAGCGACAGCTTCGTCCGAGGCCTGGCCCGGAGGCTCGGGCGAGACGGAGAAGTAAGCCTCCGTCCGAGGCCTAGCTCGACGAAGCGGAGGGTGCATGAGTCCGCTCGAGGCCTGGCTCGAGCGAAGTGGTGAGGGTCTGTCCGCTCGAGGCTCGGGCTCGGGCGCGACGGAAAGGTGTGCTCGAGGCTTGGGCTCGGGCGAGACGGAAAGGTGTGCTCGAGGCTTGGGCTCGGGCGAGACGGAAAGGTGTGCTCGAGGCTTGGGCTCGGGCGAGACGGAGTGGAAGCAGAGGCCGGAGGCTTCGGATGCTTACCACGGGTCGGAGGCAGGACTCGAGGGTGAGGCTCGACACGCGCTCGAGGGTGAGGCTCGAGGAAGGAGGCTCGACACGTGCTCGAGGGGCGGTGGTCCGGTGGAGCTCCTTCGGCGGCGAGCGGCGAGCGGCGCTCCGACGACCCTGCGCAACACACGAGACCGCAAGGGCCTGGTCAGAGTCGCACGGAACCAAGGAACACGACACGGGGGTCGGTGAGGG
>CM019822.1:140876512-140925824 GCA_009763385.1 Coix lacryma-jobi var. lacryma-jobi | reverse complement strand
GGAAGGACCCGTAGGTTTGTGGTGGGCCCAGTACCGTGCATCCTTGCCTGCAAATGCATGTGTCACTTGGGATCAGTTCTCGACTGCTATGTGCAACCACTACATCACTAGTGGTCTGATGGAAATGAAGATTGCAGAGTTCATGAGGCTGTCTCAGGGAACCCGATCTATGTCCGAGTATCTGCACAGCTTCAACAACCTAGCTCGCTACGCCCCAGACTTTGTCAACACTGAGGCTAAGAAGATCGCAAGCTTCAAGCATGGAATGAGTGCCGCCATGCTTTCAAAGATGGGCAACAGTCACCGCACTACCTTCAGTGACTTCGTCAGTGACTGCCTAAATCAAGAGGCCAATGACAGTAGGCTGGTGACAGAAAACCGCCGTCGTGCGAACGAAGGAGGTTCGTCTCAGCAGAGAACCCCTTTCGGAGCACACGCCCCGTATCGCCCGCCAGTGGCTGGAGCAAGGTTCCGTCCCCCGCAGAGGAAGATCACCACCAACCGCCCCCGTCCTGGTTTTCAGAAGCCCTACACCGCTCCTCTGATGCAGAACAAGAATAAGGCAGGAAGTGCAGGAGGTTCCAAGACCCCATATGTGATTGGGCCATGTTACAACTGTGGTCAGACTGGACACTGTCACGTCAGTGCCCTCGTCCAAAGAAGCAGTACACCCAGCCTCCACCTCGCGCAGGTCATGTGCATTATACTACAGTGGAAGAAGTGCCTGAAGGAGAGTCCTGTCACCGCTGGTACGTTTCTTGTTAATCAATACCCCGCAAGTTGTGTTGTTTGATTCGGGAGCATCGCATTCTTTCATAAGTGAGGATTTTGTTATGAGAAGTAACCCTAAGCTGGTAGAATTGGATAGGGGTTATCAGATAAGTTCAGCAGGGGCTGTTCTTTCTGCCCATACCATGGACTAAGGAGATGGAAATCACTTTTGGGGATAAAAAGATATCTGTGGATCTTATTGTAATTCCCGGATTAGGTTTGGATGTCATCTTGGGGATGGGATGGATGAAGCGTTGGAAGGTTAATTTGGATATTGCCGAACGAGTGGTTTCCCTAGTGAGCCCCCAGAATGAGTATTCCTTCCGATTTAAGTTACCCCGAAACCCCCACGAGATTGGAGTGTTGTTCAATATCACGGCAAAACAGATAGCCGAGATCCCGATAGTGTGTGAGTTTCCAGATGTTTTTCCTGATGAGTTGCCTGGACTACCGCCGGAATAGGGATGTGGAGTTTGCTATAGAGTTAATCCCTGGAACGGCACCCATATCTCGGAGGCCGTATAGGATGCACGCTAAGGAGTTAGCAGAGCTCAAAGTTCAGTTGCAGGAGCTTTTGGATAAGGGTTTGATACGCCCTAGTTCGTCACCTTGGGGATGTCTCGCTATCTTTGTGAAGAAGAAGGATAAAACTTTGAGGATGTGTGTGGATTACAGGCCGTTGAATGCAGTAACTATAAAGAACAAGTACCCCTTACCTCGAATCGACATCTTGTTTGATCAGCTATCAAAGGCAAAAGTGTTCTCCAAGATCGACTTGAGGTCAGGATACCATCAGATTAAGATCAGAAGAGAGGATATACCAAAAACAGCTTTCTCCACCAGATATGGACTCTATGAGTATCTAGTTATGTCCTTTGGGTTAACCAATGCACCGGCGCATTTCATGTACCTGATGAATTCGGTCTTCATGCTCGAGTTGGACAAGTTCGTTGTAGTGTTCATCGATCATATCTTGGTATACTCTGAGAATGAGAAGGATCATGCTGAGCATCTACAAGTTGTTTTGACCCGGCTTCGAGAGCACAAGTTATATGCTAAGTTCAGCAAGTGTGAGTTTTGGTTGAAGAAGGTACCTTTCCTTGGTCACATCCTTTCAGAGGAAGGGATCTCTATAGACCCTTCTAAGGTGCAAGAGGTTATGGATTGGGAAGCACCCACAAGTGTTTTTGAAGTTCGCAGCTTTTTGGGTTTGGCTGGATACTACCGTCGGTTCATTTCGGATTTTTCGAGAATAGCCAAACCTATGACCTATTTAACGCAGAAAAACAAGAAGTTCGAATGGACTCCAGAGTGTGAAACAGCTTTTCGCACTCTGTGAACGTTGTTGACTTCCGCGCCTGTTTTGGCTCAGCCAAACTTGGAGGAACCTTTTGATGTGTTTTGTGACGCATCCAAGATTGGACTTGGATGTGTGCTCATGCAGAATGGGAGAGTTACAGCATATGCTTTGCGCCAGTTGTGACCATATGAAGAGAATTATCCCACTCATGATTTGGAATTGGCAGCCGTCGTGCATGCACTCAAGATCTGGAGGCATTACCTTATGGGAAACCTATGTCATGTGTACACGGATCATAAAAGTCTGAAATATATCTTCACCCAGCCAGAATTGAACATGAGGCAGAGAAGATGGTTGGAATTGATTAAGGATTACAACCTTGAAGTGCATTACCACCCCGAAAAAGCGAACGTTGTAGCCGATGCCTTGAGTCGCAAGACTCATTGCAACTCCCTACAACCACTGTTGGAAGATGGATTTAACCTTATGCACCCCGTTATGTTAAACAATATCACAATACAGTGCACCCTGGAAAGTGACATCATCGAAGGACAAAAGACCGATGAAGAGATCTATCAAATCAAGAAGAGATTAGGGATCAATAGTTCTTTGAACTTCAGAACAGATGAACAGGGAATTCTGTGGTATAATCAGAGGTTGGTTGTTCCTAAGGACACAGAGCTGAATGAAAGAATTCTGAATGAAGCTCACAATTCAAAGTTATCTATCCATCCAGGAAGCAGTAAGATGTACCAAGATCTCAGAACAAGGTATTGGTGGTCTAGGATGAAGAAGGAAGTCGCAGCTTATGTCGCAAGGTGTGATACTTGCTGCAGGATAAAAGCGATACACCTGAGACCTGCCGGACTGTTACAACCGTTATCAATCCCAAAGTGGAAATGGGAAGAGATTAGTATGGATTTCATCACAGGCCTTCCCACTACTCAAAAAGGAAATGATTCTATTTGGGTTATCGTGGATCGGTTATCTAAAGTGGCTCACTTGATCCCGGTTAAGACTACACACCGACCTCATCAGTATGCAGACTTGTACATTCAGAATATCTTAAGGTTACATGAAGTTCCTAAGAGGATTGTTTCTGATAGTGGACCCCAGTTCATAGCGCGTTTTTGGGAACAGTTGCACAAGGAACTAGGAACCAAGCTGGTAAGAAGTTCCGCTTATCATCCCCAAACCGCAGGACAGACTGAAAGAGTAAATCAAATCTTGGAAGATATCCTCAGAGCTTGTGTTCTATCCTCAGGAGAATCATGGGAGAAATGGTTACCCCTCGCCGAGTTCTCTTATAACAATAGCTACCAGGAAAGTATAAAGATGGCACCTTTTGAGGTTTTGTACGGACGAAGATGCAGAACCCCGGTAAATTGGGTTGAATCGGGAGATCGAGGATTTTATGGGTCAGATTATGTAAAGGATGCTGAAGAGATTGTGCAAACAGTACAGCAACACATCAAGGCAGCACAATCCAGACAAAAGAGCTATGCAGACACACGAAGGAGACCCTTGGAATTTCAAGTAGGAGACTATGTTTACCTCAAGGTATCACCCATGAGGAAAGTCCAACGTTTTGGAATCAAGAAAAAGTTAGCACCTCGATACGTGGGATCGTATCAGATCATAGCTAAAAAGGGAGAAGTGGCCTATGAAGTACAATTACCCCAGAAATGAGCGCAGTCTTCCCAGTGTTTCATGTATCTCAGTTAAAGAAGTGTCTACGAGTCCCGGAACGAGAAGAAGTTCAGATCCCGGATGTCCCCATCAGGTCCGATCTAGAATACTACGAACAGCCCAAGGAGATTTTGGACACCAAGACCCGAGAGACTCGCAACCGAACAGTGAAGACCTACAAGATTCTCTGGAGCAATCACGGACCCAACGATGCGACTTGGTAAACTGAGGAGTACTTGCGAGTAAACTATCCCGCTTTTTATAAAGATTGGTACGTAACTCAAAATCTCGGGACGAGATTTCTTTAAGGGGGGAAGGGTTGTGACACCCTAGTGTCAAGCACTGCATTAGGAACTGCATTTAGCTACTAAAGAGCTTAAGTAATGCATTGCATCATTTCATGTGCATAAGTGTGCTTTTTGCCTTTGTTTATTTATATGGATTTTGGATTTCTATTGGACTTGATGGTTAAAGTGGAATCCTGTCTTGGCAAATAGTTTTATAAAATAAAGATTTTTGAGTTGAGTGCTTTTCATGTTGGCATTTTGACCTAGTTCAAAATAGTTTATCAAATAAAAATGAGTTAAACAAAATGGCTTATGTATCAAATTTGGCTTTATTTATGTGGAGGTTGTAAAAAATGGTTTTCAGAAAAAGTGCCCTATATGAAAGTTGTAGAGAAAATTATTTTGAGCAACTTTTATTTTTGGGTCAAAACCTAGTTTGGAGTTTTTGAAACTGTTTTTGAGTGGTCAAGTTTGAAAGGTTTTTGGAAAAAAAAAGAAAAACGATTTTTACCCGGCGCTTCCCTTTCGGCCCATTCGGCCTTTCCGGCCCAGCCCACGCGCTCGCCCGCACCGCGCCGCACCGGCCCAGCCGCGCTCGACCGCGCTCGCCGCTCGCGCGCGCCGCGCGCGACAGCCCCGCCGCGCCGTACGCCGGCCGGCCTGCCGCGTGGCGCCCAGCCTCTGCGCCGTATCCGCCTCCGCCACTCCCCGCTCGATCTTCGCGTGCCCGAGCAAGAAAGCTATCCCGCTCGCCCACTCCGCGCTCGCCTCGCCTGCCGCACCACCCTCGCTCGCCGCGCCGTCGCCCGCCGCACGCCACGCCGTGGCCCCCGCCACGACCGGCCATCCTTCGCCCCGCCGAGTAAAACCGAGCACCTCCCCTTCGCTCGTTCACTCACCCGCGCACACACGCTCTCCCACTGTCGCTCCCACTCACCTCCCCGCGCCACCGAGCAAGAACGAGCGCTCTGCTTACTCTCGCCGCGACCACCACCACAAACCCCCTACGCCGTTCCGGCCACACCCGACCACCACCATCCAATCCCTCTCGCCAGCCTCTCCGCCTACGCCGTGCACACACCGTGCGCACGTCGTCTTCCCCGACCAAGCCCCATCGCCGCCGGAGGACGAAGCGCCCCCTTCGGTTCGCCGTTCGCCACCGCGGAGCCCGCGTCGTCGTTCCTCCCTGACCCGAGCTCCACCGCCTCCCTTCTTCGTCCTCGAGCCTCACCGAGCCAAGGCAAGGTGAGAACACACCTCTGTGAGGTCTCTACCACTCCCCAACCCCCTCTTCTCCTCCGACCGAGCACCGCCACCGTCCGCCATAGCCCCTCGCGTGGCCAAGCTTCCTCGGAGCTTCCCGAGCCAGACCAACCACCTAGCCTGTTCCCCTAGGGTTAGTGGAGTGTGACGCACCCGGTAATTTCACCGGCGACCGCCGGAAACGGCGTAGCCGTATGTCGCCGCCGCCGCCGTCCGCCACCGCTCGCCGCCGGCACGCTGTGGCCGTGCGCTGTCCAAACCATCCACACCACCCGATGCGCCTCGTCGAGACGAGTCCATCAAGCACCACACCGCCGCCGGAGACCTCGCCGCCGGCGAGCAATCGCAGGTCAAACCTCCCCCCTGCTCCGCCCTCTCTGACGGGTGGGTCCCGTTGACCAGCAGACCCCACGCGTCAGCCTCACCCGGTCCATGGACCACGTTCACGCAAGGCCGAGCCGGGAAGATTCAAATGTTTTCCTTTTTGTTTTATTTTCCAGAAATGCTTGTTATTTTTGTGTAGCTCGTTTTAAAAGTCCAAATGAAGTACTTTTAGTTTTGCTAGCTTGTTTATGAGTAGATCTATCATGGACAAATATGAAAGTATTTTTGGTGAAAGTTTTTATTACTGTTTTTATTTATTTCAGTTTATATGCTTTTATGGAGATAAATGGAAATAAGTGCTTTCTGATTGAGATAATTCATGGAAAATTTTATGAAAGTTTATTATCATGTTTTGCACCTATGAAAAATATATAAGGCACTGTTTATGTGGAAAAAGTTTCTGTTATGGTTTAAAGTCCTTTTTGACTGATTTCTTAGAATAAATATTAAGATGCTTTATGTGTAAAAATAAATTATGGGAAAAATTATACAGTCTCTGTGTATGATGTTTTAGTGAGGAAAAATGTAAGCATGGATTGTTATGTGAAGAAATATGGAGTTTCTTTACAAATGTACTTTTCTGTGTGTTTCTTTGGAAATTCATGTAAGAAATAATATAATGTTTCTGCTCATGGAACTTTCTTGATAAATATGAAATGTGGAGTAAAATCTGGGAAAAATAGGGAATTGAGTTTAGCACCCTTTTCCAGTAGGGTTGTATTTCAATGGGATTAATTTGGAATAGATTTGTTTATTTTGTGTAGGCATGTATGTTTATGCTCTGTCAGTAAATTTTCTGCAGTAAAGTGTTCATGAGTAGATGCAGCTAGGAAAATTATGAAATCTGCTGTTTGACACTTTTTGAGTGAAAAGTTAGTTCAAAGTGCCTTTTGAGCAGTTTATTTGTTCTTTTTATATCTGCTGTTCTGTATTTTATTTCTCACTGAAAATTGTTCAGCAAAGTCCAGCAGGTGTTAATTGCCTTCTGGAATTTTTGTGGATTTTTCTGAGTTCAGAAAAATGCACTTGCAGTTCAAACCTGAGTTCTTTTGAATTATTAAATAAGAAATAGGTGAATTAATGGATTTTGTTTTATGAGATAACTCAGTATTTACCTTCATGTCAAAAGTGATTCAACAAGTTGGTTTTGTTGGTTTGCAAGAAATGTTACTTTTCTTACCACCGCATCTCGCACCACGTATTATTTATTTTTCATTTTCAACCGCATTGCAATAGGATCGACAGTTCAAGAGCAAGACCAGGAGCAGGAGACAAACGTGGAGCAGGAGATCCCGGAACTTCATCAAACCGACGAAGTCGACCCCGCGGCCGACACTAACCTGCCTGAGTGCCCCTCCCACGAGGCCTCAGTCTTCTCTCAAGGCAAGCCCCGGAGCATTCTAAGTCTCCCAGTTTTACAATTAAATTACTTGAGTCATTTTATATTGTGATGCATTAGGTATAGGAGTTGGCTGAATCCCACTTGCTGCATTACCATTCCTTGTTATTGATTAACATCTGCCCTGTATCCTGTTGTTTATTTATAATGTAGAATTGCTTAGCCTGCTTAATAAAAGTAGTAGTTAAGGATGTTTCCGTAATACCCCTGATGGGTAGTTACTGGATCACGGTTGGCTATATTTGCTATCGTGGAAAAGAACCTGAGTAGTAATGAAATACGGTCAACAGAAAGGCAAGGCACAAGTTGGAAACTTGGGACAGTCCGTCCATTGGGTCGTGTAGGTTTGTATCGATGTTGGCCCTCGTTCATTTTTGAACGCGCCCTTTTACTTAGGCATACGTCGGTGCCGTAATCATCGACCCCAAAGCCGGTTAGAAGCTGTTCGGGCCGGAATGAACCCGAGTCGCGCCCTCTAGTATGGAAATGCGATCTGCCGCGTGAGGCCATCGCCAGGTTCCAATTGGGCGGTCTGTGCTTGAACCACGACGATTACCACCACGAACAAGCGTCGAGCGGTTGCCCAATGCATGGACCCGACGGGGAAAGTGTGGGCTGGTATTAAAGGTCTTTCACCAGCTGGTTTGGAATTCGATTCGAGTCGCCGTCTCCCCCGGTTAGTGGGAAACTATAGCGAGCTTCACCACGATACAACTCCATGTGATGTTTTAAAGGTTCAACTAAAAATGTGGATAAGTCAACTGGATATGGTTATATTATTGTTTGTTAGACTCAAGTGTGTGCAATAGTTCAGGTGCAAACCTAGAGTAAGAGATAGGTCTAAAAGCTGACAGCTCACCAATGTCACTAATATTCCTTATCTTAAATTGAGCTTTTCGCAACTAAAGATCCCAGCTCCACCCAAAAAGGCCTTGCATATCCTTGGTGTCTTTATTTTCAGTTGGACGGGTAAGTCTAGCTGAGTACATTCCCGTACTCAGGGTTTATCCCATTTGTTGCAGATGGCCAGGTGTATTATGGCTATTGTAAGCACTGCGTCTACCCGGTGGAAGGTGATGAGGAGTAGGCCCAGGGCAGGGTCGTTCAGAAGCTTCCCTTTTTCTTTTGCTGGTCTAAGACTTCTAGTGGCACATTACTTGAAAAAGGAGGAGTGAATTGTGTTGAGTTAAGTTATCAAACAATGTTTATTTGGGCCACATGTGTAGTGGTCGTATTTCAAAACTTATTTAAGCTTCCGGACTTTAAATTTGGGTTTGTAATAACTCTGTCTTAAATTCATACTCTGATGTTTTAAATCCGGTTTCATTTTTCCCTGTGATGTATCCTTGCGAATGTAATTCTTGAACAATGCGATCCTGTATGTTGTATGATGATAGAAATCCTTCGAGATTTCCAGACTACCGGGGTTATATGGGTTCAAGTATGAGTCGATGTCAGACGGATTTGACTAAGACGGTACTTGAGCTCTTATAATCAGGACGGTTCCGCCACAATTAGCGCCCAGGTTTTGAGGCCCAAACCTAGCAACCATCCACTCGGTGGTTTTTCTGTGGCTCAACCACCAAACCGAGCCGTAGATGGGATGCACCGCCCGTGCACCCCGTCCACCCGCAAGTCTTCGCTCGTTGATGTCCCAGGCTGTCAGCCACCACAGCTGATCCTCAGGCCACCGGTCCCTCAGTCCAAGCCTCACATCCGCCCTTCGCCACTCTCGGTCCATCGGCACCGCACGTCTCTACTTGACCTTCACCTTGCCTTCGATCACTGTATCTGTGCTCGACACCTGCAAAACATAAGCCAAAGAACATGCGCATTATCCTAGTTGACAATCACTCATCACTCAGAGACTCGACATACACCCATGTATCCGCAATCTCCCCCTTGATGAGTGCAATGTCAACTACCAACACAAATCATAATGGAATAGAGGAAGAAGAAAGAAGGAGAGAGAACTCGACCAAATGACCCAAAAGCATAGCAAACCCGAAGAAGGTCAAGTGGAAAGAGCAAAACAACTTGGTTCCCAAAGACATGGGCAACGGCTCGACGCAACCAAGCAAAGCAAAGCTAGCCCTCAAGAAGAGGTAGAACAGGCTCAACAACGCTAGCAAGAAAACTTGATACCAATTGAAAAATCAACTGAAAATCAAGCAAAACATAGCTAGCCCTCAAGAAGAGGTAGAACGGGCTCAACACCGCTAGCGAGGAAGCTCGAAACCAACTGTTACCAACTCAAAAACAAAAGAGTTTGATACCAATTGAAGAACTGAAAACGTTTGCTAGTCCCTCAAGAAAGAGGCAAAGGCTCAACACAACTAGCAAACTCCCCCTCAACTAGTGCACACAACCCAGGGAGCTCACATAATTTTTCAATATTTTCTCCCCCTTAGTTGAAAATGCACCAACAAGCAAATGTGCACAAGCACTCAAATTTCTCACCCTTGACAGAATATCTCCCTCCAAAAATGCATATGAGTTAAAATGCAAGTTAGCAGCTCTAGGAATATAATCAAGAGAGTGCAAAGATGCTCTACACAGTTCTGATCCGATGACTCAACAACATCCATAAGAAGCTAGCAAAGGCTCAAACTGATCACTAAATACGAAATATGAACATCAGAGCGAAACGAGCAGTTTTCAGCCAAAAAGGTATTCACCATCAAAATAGCACAAAACATGTATAGACAGGAAATCAGACAAGTGCTAAACATGTATACAAGGTGAACTACCCTTAGCACAGTTCAATCATCATGCTATAGAATGAAACATAGACTTGTGTATCCAAATTTTATCGGAGTTGCAGCGGTTAAATTACACAAGTTTAAATTTCAGCATGCGATTGCGAGAGGTTGAAAGCTTGTCATTGCCTAACTTTTCAACTGTGCGAAGCCTATGCAGAAGCAATCAGAAGCTTAAAGCAACAGTTTCGGTCATACACTACACAGCTCAAGTTTAACTCAAAGTGCAATGAGAAACAGTCTCGAAACTGTGATGTGCTGACAAGCAATCCCATCTCAATCTTTCCAATTCTAGTTGCAAATCTCAATGGTGAACATTTTCAAGTTTTATGGTCATTAATTAGATTCACCATTCATAAAATAGCTTTGCTCACAACATGTAACAGTGATCAGAAAGAGCAGAAGTTATAGCATCATCATAAAGCATCGAAGCAAATACTATACAAAGCATAGTTACATTCTAAAGATTATATACATGAAGTTCTGAATGTAAATATGCAAGATGAAATGCAAAGATGCATGATGAAACAAAATAAAAAACACAAAGTCAGTTTATAATACAAGAGTCAAAATGTTTCCCCCATCTAAAAGGGAAAACACACACCAACCTCACCTCTCAACCTAGCAAAAGTTGATTGGTCCAAAGGCTTGGTGAAAATATCAGCCAACTGATGATGAGTATCGACATGGCGAAGGTCGATATCACCCTTCTCATAGTGGTCTCGCAGAAAATGAAAGCGCACGTCAATGTGTTTGGTCTTAGATTGCAGCATGGGGTTCTTAGCAACGCTAATAGCACTCGTGCTGTCACAAAGCAAAGGAACGCGAGAAAAGCTCAGACCAAAATCACGCAAAGTGGCCATCATCCAAAGCAACTGGGAACAGCAGCTAGCCGTAGCAACATACTCAGCCTCTATTGTAGACTGGGCGACACTAGACTGCTTGCGAGAAGACCATGATACAAGAGAAGAACCAATAAACTGACAAGTCCGAGAAGTGGACTTGCGCTCAATGCGACAACCAGCAAAATCAGCATCGCAATAACCACAAAGGGAGAGGGTGGAGGAAGCAGAATACCAAATCCCAAACTCAGGGTTGAAGCATAAGTACCTCATAATGCGCTTGACTGCCTGACGGTGAGAAGTGCGCGGCGACGACTGAAATCGCGCGCAAAGACACACTGCGAACTGAATGTCCGGGCGTGTCGCCGTCAGGTACAACAGCGACCCGATCAAACTCCGGTACTCCTTATAGTCTACAGCTTCTCCATCCTTGTCCGCATCTAGGGCCGTCGTGGTCGACATGGGTGTTGGAAGAGGCTTGGCCTCACCCATATCGAATTTCTTCAGGATATCCTTGGTATACGTACCCTGGTCCACAAACGTTCCCTCTCGAGATTGCTTGATTTGCAATCCGAGGAAAAACGTCAACTCGCCCATCATGCTCATCTCAAACTCCCTACTCATGGTATCTGCAAACTTGGCAACCAAAGCGTGAGAAGAACCACCGAAAATGATATCATCCACGTAAATCTGGACCAAGAGAGTGTCACTGCCTTGCTTGAGGAGAAAGAGCGTTTTATCCACACATACCATTTTAAAACCCTTAGCAAGCAAAAAGGTTTTCAACCTATCATACCAGGCTCTAGGGGATTGTTTCAAACCATACAAAGCTTTGTGAAGTTTAAAAACATGGTTTGGAAACTTGGGATTTTTGAAACCGGGGGGTTGTTTCACATACACCTCCTCTTCTATGTAGCCGTTTAAGAAGGCACTCTTGACATCCATTTGAAAAGATTAAACCCTTTGGATGCAGCAAAAGCCAAGAGTATCCTAATCGCCTCCAAACGAGCTACAGGAGCAAAAGTCTCCTCATAGTCTATCCCCTCCTTCTGATTATACCCCTGGGCTACAAGTCTGGCCATGTTTCTCACAACATGGCCATCCTCTCCTTGTTTGTTTTTGAAAACCCATTTTGTCCCAATAGGGTGACACTCAGGAGGAAGAGGAACAAGAACCCAAACCCGATTTCTCTCAAAGTTCTCAAGCTCCTCATGCATGGCATTGACCCAATCTGGATCCGTCAAAGCGTGTCCAACATCTCGGGGTTCAAAATCAGCAACAAATGCAGAATGAGCAAAGTGAGAGATTTGTTGTGACCTTGACCGAGTGACACGTTCGCCGATGCTGCTGATCATCTGTTGAGGCGGGTGCTGGCGCTGAATGTGTTGTGGCGGCTCCCTTGCCGAAGTGGCCTCCCCCTCAACAGCAGCTGGTGCCTCCTCGGGTACAAAAGGTACCGCTCGAGGTGGCGGATCCCACGACCCCCAAGTCGAAGAAGAGGGATCGGGGCCGTGAGTCATAGTAGAAGCCGCTCTTTGCGGCACAGCAGGTGGAGGAGGTGCTGGGTCATCCATCCCTTCAGCACCCTCTTCCTCATCATCAAAAAGAGCTTCGCCAACCTCATGATCACCTGCACGCTCAAAACGAGAAGAAGGACAAACCATGGTCTCGTCGAAGGTGACATCGGATGTCTCCATGACTTGGTTAGTATCAAGATTAAGTACACGATAAGCTCCAAAGGGCAAAATCAAACATACAAGATTGCCCTGAGGATCCAAAATACGACTGATATTTGGCTTAAAACGAATCTCATAGTCATCATCGAAAAGTTGCGAAACAGAAAGAAGGTTAAAATGCAAGTTAGAAACAAGAGCAACATCGCGCAACACAAAGTGCTCATTAACTCGCACAGACCCACCAGACAACACTTTACCTTTGCTATTGTCGCCGAAGGTGATAAACTCCATTCCGGCTATTTTGTAAAGCGAGAAACCCGATTTCTGTAGAGCACGAAGTGAGGAATCCAACGCAACAAGCAGATCTCAAATCGAACGTCGGACGAACAAACTGCGGACGAAACTGCGCGAAAACAGTTGCATCGGACGCTGGCCTGCGTCCGATGTCTTAGCACCGGACGCATCCGATGCAAACAGGACCTCTCTGGAACCTTACTGGACTGGCATCGGAGGCTGCTACAGTGAAACCCTAGCGTCCGATGCTAGACCCCCGGCGCGTCTGATGGCAACGGACGCTCCGATGGACAGCGTCCGATGCTCCTTCAAAAACACTGTCAGACGACACGTGGCACCGGACGCTCCGATGGAAACGACTCAGCGTCCGATGCTCAAGAACACAGCGTCCGATGGTCCCGATACTGCACTGTTCTTCCACAAAAATCACCCGATCTCCTCCGAATCAAATGCACTAAGGCTTAGACTTGGTATGAGGAGTTCCAAGGAGGTTAGTGAGCTATCCTAAAGGAATCATGGCTCGAACCTAACTCCAAATCGGTGAATTGGAAGAATTCGGGACACAAGAGCAAAACTTGATCTGAAAGAAAAATCGACTGATCTACTAGCTCGTGAGGTTAGAGTTGATTTCCTTCGGTGGAAAGAAGTGCCTCACGATCAAGAACAACTTGGTTCAAATGGATTTGCGAAAGACGCACCAAGCAAAGAGATCGATCGACGGGAAAAACATGGAGAAAAGCAATCCGCGAAGAACACAAACAAAACACGAATCACAACCACGAATTTGCAACCGTGTGGCTACCACACGCTACAATTGTGAGATTACGGTCTCACTTCCTCAAAATCTCACGGGCACAGAGGTATGGTTCTCTTCTCTGTGGATCTCAGTTCGCTACAGTACGGAATAGGGAGAGCAGGAAACCCTAGGAGTGAAAGAGCAAATGACTGAGATAAATGGGGAGGTGGGTGTCTACCCCTACTTATCCTAATTCTAACTATTCCTAATTCCCACTCTACCCCTAACTACTTACAGAGCGAACCAGCTACACCCTAAGGTTATTCTGGACCAACTCGTGGTAGGTGGTGATCCGACGGCCACGCCCGCACAACTCGTAGCGTTGCCTCGACGCAACCTCCCGATTGCCGCCACGTGCCGCCACCGCCCTGCGTCCTCTTCACGGACTCCGCCCCCGGTTTTGTGGCCCAAACCGGGAAACCAGCCTTCACAGCCAACCCCCGGTTTTGAGGCCCAAACCGGGAAACCAGCCCACCATCGCCTGAGTTTTGTGGCCCAAACTCAGAAACCCGCCAGCGCCCAGGTTTTGAGGCCCAAACCTGGAAACCGTCCTCAGCCCGAGTTTTGTGGCCCAAACTCGGAAACCCGTCACACGCCCAGGTTTTGTGGCCCAAACCTGGAAACCGTCCACCTGATGGTTTTTCTCTGCTCTACCACCAAACCAAAACTGTAGAGGGGATGCACCGCCCGTGCACCCTGTCCACTGACACGTGTCCCCAGGTCCTTGACCCGAGCAACACCTTGTCCCGCAAGTCTTCGCTCGTCGCTGTCCCAGGCTGCCAGCCACCACAGCTGATCCTCAGGCCACCGGTCCCTCAGTCCAAGCCTCACGTCCGTCCTTCACCGCTCCCGGTCCGTCGGCACGGCACGTCTCTACTTGACCTTCACCTTGCCCTCGATCACTGTCTCCGTGCTCGACACCTGCACAACACAAGCCAAAGAACCTGCGATCAAAACCCGTTGACAATCACTCATCACTCGAGACTCGGCATACACCCATGTATCCGCAATCTCCCCCTTGATGAGTGCATTGTCAACTACACACACAAATCATAATGAAAATAGAAGAAGGAAGAAGGAGAAGAGAGAACTCGACCAAATGACCCAAAAGCATAGCAAAGCCGAAGAAGGTCAAGTGGAAAGAGAAAGATAACTTGGTCCCCAAAGACATGGGCAACGGCTCGACACGACCAAGCAAAGCAAAGCTAGCCCTCAACAAGAGGTAGAACAGGCTCAACACCGCTAGCAAATACAATTGAAAAATCAAAACAAAATGCTAGTCCCTAAAGACAGAGGCACAGAGGCTCAACATCAACTGAAAAGCTCGATACCAACTGAAACCAACTGAAGCAAAGAGCAAAGATGCGACTGCTAGTCCCTCAAGATAGAGGCAAGGGCTCAACACAACTAGCAAAGCGCTCCGAACCAATTGGAGATTTCAAAAATTTACCAATTCTTCTCCCCTTAGTTGAGCATGGGAGGCATGATTTGTCCAATATTCTCCCCCTTAGTTGAAAATGCACCATCAAGCAAAAGGAACCGAAAGCAATTTTCTCCCCCTTAGAAAATGCACCATCAAAAGTGCCAACAAGAGAAGTTCTGCCCCTTCCAAAATGCATATGAGTCATAATGCAAGTTATCAGCTTCAGGAATATAGTCAAGAAAATGCAAAGATGCTCTAAACAGTATAGCTCCGACGACTTACTGGAAAGCATACAAGCTAGCGAAGGCTCAAACTGATCACCAAATATGAAATATGAACATAAGAGCAAAGTGAGCAGTTTTTAGCCAAAAAAGTATTCACCATCAAAATAGCACTACACATGTATAGACAGGAAATCAGACAAGTGCTAATCATGTATACAAGGTGAACTACCCCTAGCAAAGTTCAATCATCATGCTATAGAATGAGACATACACTTGTGATTTCAAATTTTAATCAGAGTTGCAGCGGTGAAATTACACAAGTTCAGAATTTAGCATGTGATTGCGAGAGGTTGAAAGCTTGTCATTGCCTAACTTTTCAACTGTGCGAAGCCTATGCTGAAGCAATCAGAAGCTTAAAGCAACAGTTTTGGTCATACACTACACAGCTCAAGTTTAGCTCAAAGTGCAATGAGAAACAGTCTCGAAACTGTGATGTGCTGACAAGCAATCCCATCTCGATCTTTCCAATTTACTTGACTTGGTTCAGATTTTAAACAGAATATGAACAGACCAAGCAAGTGACAGACTCAGAACTAGAGACATAGCAACCTAGCATATATGAAAAGCACGATTGAATTCAACACATCCTACACATGCTAGTTGCATATCTCAATGGTGAACATTTTCAAGTTTTATGTTCATTAAGCAAATTCACCATTCAAAAATAGCTCAGCTCACAACATGTATTAGTGATCAGAAAGAGCTTAAGCTACTAGCATCGACATACAGCATCGGAGCATACTAAACAGAGCATAGTTACATTTTAAAGATTATATACATGAAGCTCAGAATGTAGAAGCGTATGCAGAAATGCAAAAGAAAAACAAAGCAAACGAGAAAATACTCAGTCTAAGATACAAGATCCAAAATGTTTCCCCCATCTAAAAGGGGAAACACACACCAAGCTCACCCCTCAACCGATTAAAAGTTGATTCGTCCAAAGGCTTGGTGAAAATATCTGCCAACTGATGATGAGTATCGACATGGCGAAGGTCGATATCACCCTTCTCATAGTGGTCGCGCAGAAAATGAAAGCGCACATCAATGTGTTTGGTCTTCGAGTGAAGCACGGGGTTCTTAGCAACGCTAATAGCACTCGTGCTGTCACAAAGCAAAGGTACGCGAGAAAAGCTCAGACCAAAATCACGTAAAGTGGCCATCATCCAAAGCAACTGGGAACAGCAGCTAGCCGCAGCAACATACTCAGCCTCCGTGGTAGACTGGGCGACACTAGACTGCTTGCGAGAAGACCACGATACAGGAGAAGAACCAATAAACTGACAAGTCCCAGAAGTGGACTTGCGCTCAATGCGACAACCAACAAAATTGGCATCGTAATAACTGCAAAGGGAGAGGGTGGAGGAAGCTGAATACCAAATCCCAAACTCAGGTGTGAAACGAAGGTACCTGAAAATGCGCTTCACCGCCTGACAGTGAAAAGTGCGCGGCGACGCTTGAAAGCGTGCGCACAGACACACCGCGAACTGGATGTCCGGGCGTGTCGCCGTCAGGTAGAGCAGCGACCCGATCATGCTTCGGTACTCCTTCTGGTCCACAGCTTCTCCATCCTTGTCCGCATCCAGGGCCGTCGTGGTCGACATGGGTGTTGGAAGAGGCTTGGCCTCACCCATATCGAACCTCTTCAGCAAGTCCTTGGTATACTTGTCCTGGTGCACAAACGTCCCTTCTCGGGATTGCTTAATTTGCAATCCGAGAAAGAAAGTCAGCTCGACCATCATACTCATCTCGAACTCCCTGCTCATAGTATCTGCAAACTTGGCAACCAAAGCGTGAGAAGAACCACCGAAAATGATATCATCCACGTAAATCTGGACCAAGAGAGTGTCTTTGCCTTGTTTGAGGAGAAAAAGCGTTTTATCCACACATCCCATTTTAAAACCCTTAGTGAGCAAAAAGGTTTTCAACCTATCATACCAGGCTCTAGGGGCTTGTTTCAAACCATATAAAGCTTTGTGAAGTTTAAAAACATGGTTTGGAAACTTGGGATTTTCGAAACCGGGGGGTTGTCTAACATACACCTCTTCTTCTATGTAGCCGTTTAAGAAGGCACTCTTGACATCCATTTGAAAAAGTTTGAAACCTTTGGATGCAGCAAAAGCCAAGAGTATCCTAATTGCCTCCAAACGAGCTACAGGAGCAAAAGTCTCCTCATAGTGTATCTGCGGATACATGGGTGTATGCCGAGTCTCGAGTGATGAGTGATTGTCAACGGGTTTGATCGCATGCTCTTTGGCTTGTGTTGTGCAGGTGTCGAACACGGATACAGTGATCAGAGGCAAGGTGAAGGTCAAGTAGAGACGTGCCGTGCCGAGGGACCGAGAGTGGCGAAGGGCGGACGTGAGGCTTGGACTGAGGGACCGGTGGCCCGAGGATCAGCTGTGGTGGCTGGCAGCCTGGGACAGCGACGAGCGAAGACTTGCGGGCATAGTGTTGCTTAGGTCGAGGACCTGGGGACACGTGTCGGTGGACGGGGTGCCCGGGCGGTGCATCCCCTCTACAGCTGCGGTTTGGTGGTAGAGCCAGAGAAAAACCATCCGGTGGACGGTTTCCAGGTTTGGGCCTCAAAACCTGGGTGCTGCGGGTTTGCCGAGTTTGGGCCACAAAACTCGGGCTGAGGACGGTTTCCAGGTTTGGAGCCTCAAAACCTGGGCGCTGGCGGGTTTCCTGGTTTCGGCCTCAAAACCAGGGGATGGACTTGGAGGCTGGTTTCCCGGTTTGGGCCTCAAAACCGGGGGTTGGCGTGAAAGCCTGGTTTCCCAGTTTGGGCCACAAAACCGGGGGTGCGACGTCCAGGAAAAGGACGCGGAGCGGTGGCGGCACGTGGCGGCAATCGGGAGGTTGCGTCAAGGCAACGCTACGAGTTGTGCGGGCGTGGCCGTCGGATCCACCTACCATCAAGTTGGTCCAGAATAACCTTAGGGTTTAGCTGGTTCGCTCTGTAAGTAGTTAGGGGTAGAGTGGGAATTAGGAATAGTTAGAATTAGGATAAGTAGGGGGAGACACCCACCTCCCTATTTATCTCAGTCATTTGCTCTTTCATAGCTAGGGTTTCCTGCTCTCTCACATCCCTGCTGTAGCGAACCTGAGATCCACAGAGAAGAGAACAATACCTCTGTGCCCGAGAGATTTTGAGGAAGTGAGACCGTAATCTCACTATTGTAGCGTGTGGTAGCCACACGGTTGCAAATTCGTGGTTGTGATTCGCGTTTTGTTCGTGTTCTTCGCGGGTTGCTTTTCCCACATTTTTCCCGTTGATCGATCTCATTGCTTAGTGCTTCGTTTGAAAATTCGTATGAACCAAGTTGTTCTAGACCGTGAGGCACTTCTTTCCAGCGAAGGAATTCACCTCTAACCTCACGGTCTAGGAGATCGAACGATTTTTGTTTCGGGTCAAGTTTTTCTCCTTTCCCCCGAAGTTCTTCGATTCATCGATTTGGAGATAGGTTCGAGCCATGATCTCTTAGAGATAGTTCACTATCCTCCTTGTGACTCCTCTCACCAAGTTTGATCCCTAGAGGATTCGTTTTGGGTGAGATCGAGTGGAATCGGTGGACGAACAACCCAGTTTCGCGGTGACCGGATGCTGGTGTCGGGTGGACCGGACGCTTGGTCAGAGTCCGGTCGATGAAGGTTTGACTCGATTCTGTTCTGTTGACTTGAGCGGACGCTGGTTTTTGGGCCCGACCGGAGGCACAGGTTCCACTGTTCCTTGTGCTTGTTTTCTACTGACCGAACGCATTGCTCTCGACCGGACGCTCCTCGCCTGTGAGTCCGGTCAGAAACAGTAAGGTTCCAGAGAGGATTTCTTAAGACCGGACGCGTCCGGTGTACCTTGACCGGACGCAGGCAGAGTCCGGTCAATACTATTTTTGTGCTGTTTCGTCCGCGTTTCGCTCGTTCGTTGTCGGTTTGGCATTCCGGCTTTTGTGTTGAGTTTCTAGAATCGTATAGTGTGTCGCTGTGCTTCTTGGAAGCATCCACCCTATATCTAGGGTCGAGGACACTTACGAGCTCTAGGGTTAGCTCTTGGGGTTGAGTTTCAGGACAGTGGCGACAAGTTTCCGAAAGGAATTTTGAAGCTCCCATTCACCCCCCCTCTGGTCGCTTTCTGGTTGCATTCTCGGTCCTTCAATTGGTATCGGAGCGGGTTAAGGATCTTCCACCTTAGCCAGTTCCAGATCCACATAAGGCGGCATGGATCGCGGCGTGGGCAAACCGTCGTTCTTTGATGGGACGAACTATGCATATTGGAAGATACGTATGTCGGCCTATCTCCAGAGCATGGGCTCCTCTGTTTGGGAGATTTGCAACAAGGCCGATTATGTTGTCTTGACTGCTCGTGTCACTCAACTTCAGATAGATGAGCACGATGCCAATAGCCGAGCGCGTAACGCTCTTTTCTCCTGTTTGAGCATGTCCGAGTTTGATCGCGTTTCTCACCTCCCCACGGCTCGTGAGATTTGGGCGACCCTCATGCGCTTCCATGAGGGAACCAGTCAAGTCAAATCCCGTCTCTACGAGTCGCACAAGCGGGAGTACGAGAATTTTCGACACATGCCTGGCGAGAGCATAGAGAGTTTATTCGCTCGCTTTCAGGTTATTGTCAACAAGATGAGAGCGAACAAGGAGCTGTTGCCTTTTGACGATCATGAGAGGGCTTTGAAGCTTTTGCACACTCTTGATCGGTCGGTGTGGGACTCAAAGGTCCAGGCGATCATCGAATCGTCTAACTATGAGACCCTCACCTGCGACGAGCTCTTTAGCAAGCTCAAGTCTAGTGAGATTGACGCCATGTCGAGGGCTTCTTATGAAAACCCTTCTGGCCCAACTATGGCTTTGGTTTCTGGCTCTTCTGCTAACCCCTCTGGAGGATTTGCAATTTCTTCACTCTTTTCTGTCACAGAGGACCAGCTTGAGTCTTTGGGGGATGACGAGTTGGCAATGCTCGCCAACCGGTTCTCGCGGTTCCACAACAACCGCATGAACCGTCGCCGCGGAGGAGGACGCTCAGGATGCTTTGAGTGCGGCGACCCCGACCACTTCATCGCCAACTGTCCTAAGAAGAAGAACACATCTGGGAAGGGCGATCATGGGCACAAGTACGACTCCGGCAAGCGCAAGGAGAAGTACGTCCCCGCAAGGCACAAGCGGAGGGGCGGCTTCGACAAGGAGTACATCAAGAAGAAGTACTTGTAGAAGGCCCAGGCTGAGCAGCGTGCGTTCTTTGCCACGCTCAGCGACGTCGACGGTTCGGATGACGACTCCGCTTGCTCAAGCGATGACGAGTCCGAGAAGAAGAAGAGGATCGAGGACAAGCTGAACGGTCTCTGCTTCTTCGCCGACGACGACGGCTTCTGCACCATGGCCCTTGGTGATGAGGTCGACGGCAAGCTGGAGGACACCCCTCGGAACGACGACGACGACACCTCCCAGGTATCTCTGACCCCCGATGAGCTTTCTGCTGAGGTCGAGAAGCTTACTGCCGCGCTCCTTAGTCAGGATAAGTTGCTTAGGCGTGCCGCTAGAGAGCGCAAGGAGTTTAGGCAGAAGTGGGAGGACACGGTGAGGGAGCTTGAGTTTGCCAAGTCCACCGTGGTCGTGTCTGAGGATGCCGAGTGCGAGATGTGCACCACGCACATGACTAACCTTCTCACCTTGAGAGGTAAGCATGCTGCGTTGTTTGGAGAGGTGGATGAGCTCCGGGCTAGACCCATGCTGTTGGGTGCATGCAAGACTTGTCCTGTCTTGCAATCTGAGTTGGCAGAGAAGAATGCCAAGATTGTGTCTCTTGAAGAGGCCAACTCAGGTAGCACTTGTGTGGTTAGGTGTGCTCTGTGCGAGGGTTTGGAGATGGAGATTGCGAACGTAAAGCATGCCAAGATGCAAACCGAGGAAGAAAACACATACCTTCGGACCATCTTGTCATGGGTGTCTTGTGGTGAGCCGCAGCTCAGGATGATGATCTCCCAATTCAAGAGAGCTGCTGGAGGTCCTGGTGTAGGTTTTTCTCCAGGTGTTGATCTTTCTGCTTTTGGGAAGATTGGAGAGTCGAGTGGTCTGAACACATGTGAGAAGCCCAACTCCACCACTACTCCCAAACTTACCAAGCTTCCACCCAAAGAGCCTCCCAAGCGTAACACCAAGGATGGGGTATTTGAAGAACCTCCTAGAGCTCCACCCAAGAACCAAGTGTGGCATCCCAAGCCCAACCACCTGAAGAACAAGCTGGACACCATGCCACCCATCCAGGAGGAGCTTATGCCACAGAAGGGCAAAGTGATCCACACCCACAACCGTGTGTACCAACAACCCCCTATGAGAGCGGTGAGGTACCATTGTGAGCATTGTGGGAGAGATGGACACTTGAGTGAGTTTTGCTTTCGGCGCAAGAGAGAGGCGCGCCGTGCAAGGGAGATGAACAATCTGGACATGTACCATCCTTTCCATGATGTACATGTGTTGAGTGTTTAGAGGAGAGCTCCGAGGAGAGCTGCTAGGCCTAGAGGTGCAGTGCCTCAAGGTCCTAGGCGTTAGGGAGGTCATGCCCGGCGGGAGCCTGCAGTTGTAGGCTATGGAACCCGTGGCAGTGGCTTTGTAGTTGAGCGTTTTTCCCCACCGCGTTTTGAGTATCGCGATGAACGCTCTACCCTTAGCGGACCACGTTTTCCTCAACGTGGTGATCGCTTCCCCCGTAGGCGTGCTAGGAATGGTTTTTCTACTAACCGTTCTTTTGAGCAGCCGGCCCAACACTGGTATTCTTCTTACTTCACTAACCCCAGTGTTGGACCGTATGCTCACCCTATGTCTTTTTATTGATATAGGTAAAACGATTGGAGAACGTTTGGTTGGTGGATTCCGAGTGTTCGAGGCACATGACCGGAAACGCCAAGTGGTTCTCCAGTCTTAATCCAGTCGCCGGAAAGGAGTTTATTACCTTCGGCGACAATAGCAAAGGTAAGGTATTGTCTCGTGGGTTTGTGCGAGTTAATGAGCACTTTGTGTTGCGCAATGTTGCTCTTGTTTCTAACTTGCATTTTAACCTTCTTTCTTTTTCGCAACTCTTTGATGACGACTATGAGATTCATTTTAAACCGAATCTTAGTCGTATTTTGGATCCTCAGGGCAATCTTGTGTGTTTGATTTCGCCCTTTGGAAAAGTCTTTCGTGCGAATTTCTCGGAGTCTTTTGGCACTTCTTGTTGTCTTGTGGCTGGACCTTCCTCCTCTGATCTTTGGAAGTGGCATAGGAGACTTGGACATTTGAGCTTCGACTTGCTTGCAAGGCTTAGTTTACTTGGCCTAATCCGAGGATTGCCCAAGTTGCATATGGAGAAGGATCTTGTCTGCCACTCTTGTAGACATGGGAAGACGGTTGCCGCTCTCCACCATCCGGTGACTCAGGTCATGACCAAGCGCCCTGGAGAGCTTTTACACATGGACCTTGTTGGTCCGGCTCGGGTGAGCTCGGTTGGGGGGAAGTGGTATGTGCTTGTTGTTGTTGATGACTTTTCGAGGTATTCGTGGGTTTTCTTTTTGTCTGAGAAGACCGAGACTTTCTCTTTTGCTCGCAATCTGATTTTGCGTCTTCAGAACGAGTTCCCTTTGAACTCGATGCGAGCTATTAGAAGTGATAATGGTTCCGAATTCAAGAATTCGGATTTTGAGAAGTTTTGTAACTCTTTGGGTTTGGAGCATCAGTTTTCTTCCCCCTACACACCGCTCCAAAATGGTGTTGTAGAGAGGAAGAATCGGACCCTTGTAGAGATGGCCAGGATGATGCTCGATGAGCACAGGACTCCTAGGCGATATTGGGCCGAAGCTATGAACACTGCATGCTATATTTCCAATCGCATTTTTCTCCGAGCTTTCTTGAAAAAGACTTCTTATGAGTTGCGATTTGGGAGATAGCCCAAGGTGAGTTATTTTAGAGTCTTCGGTTGCCACTGTTTTATATTGAAGAAAGGCAACCTGGACAAATTTGAGTCTCGCTCTTCTGACGGTGTGTTTTTGGGTTATGGCACTCATTCTCGCGCTTATCGTGTGCTTAACCTTGACACTAACCGAGTCATGGAGACATCCGATGTCACCTTCGATGAGACCATGGTTTGTCCTTCTTCTCGATTTGAGCGTGCAGGTGATCATGAGGTTGGTGAGCCTCTTTTTGATGACGAGGATGAGGGTGCTGAAGGTATGGATGATCCAGCACCCCCTCCACCCGCTGTGCCGCAAGGAGCGGCTTCTACGACGACTCACGGCCCCGACACGTCTTCTTCCTGGGGGCCGTGGGATCCGCCACCCCGAGCGGTACCTTTTGTACCCGGGGAGGCACCAGCTGCTATTGAGGGGGAGATCACGTCTGCTCGGGAGGCGCCACGACACATCCAGCGCCAACACCCCCCCAGTAGATGATCAGCAGCATCGACGAACGTGTCACTCGGTCCAGGTCTCAAATCTCTCACTTTGCTCATTCTGCTTTTGTTGCTGATTTTGAGCCCCGAGATGTTGGACACGCTTTGACGGATCCGGATTGGGTCAATGCCATGCACGAGGAGTTACAGAACTTTGAGCGAAATCGGGTTTGGGTTTTAGTTCCACCTCCTCCAGACTGTAAGCCTATTGGGACAAAATGGGTTTTCAAAAACAAGCAAGGAGAGGATGGCCACGTTGTTAGAAACAAGGCCAGGCTTGTAGCGAAGGGCTATAGTCAGAAGGAGGGGATAGACTATGAGGAGACTTGTGCTCCTGTAGCTCGATTGGAGGCTATTAGGATACTCTAGGCTTTTGCTGCATCCAAAGGTTTCAAACTTTTTCAAATGGATGTCAAGAGTGCCTTCTTAAACGGCTACATAGAAGAAGAGGTTTATGTTGAACAACCCCCCGGTTTTGAAAATCCCAAGTTTCCAAACCATGTCTTCAAACTCCACAAAGCTTTATATGGTTTGAAACAAGCCCCTAGAGCCTGGTATGATAGGTTGAAAACCTTTTTGCTTGCTAAGGGTTTTAAAATGGGATGTGTAGATAAAACGCTCTTTCTCCTCAGGCAAGGCAAAGACACTCTCTTGGTCCAGATTTACGTGGATGATATCATTTTCGGTGGTTCTTCTCACGCTTTGGTTGCCAAGTTTGCAGATACTATGAGCAGGGAGTTCGAGATGAGCATGATGGGCGAGCTGACATTCTTTCTCGGGTTGCAAATTAAGCAATCCCGAGAGGGGACGTTTGTGCACCAGGGCAAGTACACCAAGGACTTGCTGAAGAGGTTCGATATGGGTGAGGCCAAGCCTCTTCCAACACCCATGTCGACCACGACGGCCCTGGATGCGGACAAGGATGGAGAAGCTGTGGACCAGAAGGAGTATCGAAGCATGATCGGGTCGCTGCTCTACCTGACGGCGACACGACCGGACATCCAGTTTGCGGTGTGTCTGTGTGCGCGCTTTCAGGCGTCGCCGCGCACCTCTCACCGTCAGGCGGTGAAGCGCATTTTCAGGTACCTTCGTTTCACACCTGAGTTTGGGATTTGGTATTCAGCTTCCTCCACCCTCTCCCTTTGCGGTTATTCCGATGCCGATTTTGCTGGTTGTCGCATTGAGCGCAAGTCCACTTCTGGGACTTGCCAATTTATTGGTTCTTCTCTTGTATCGTGGTCTTCTCGCAAGCAGTCTAGTGTCGCCCAGTCTACCACGGAGGCTGAGTATGTTGCTGTGGCTAGCTGCTGTTCCCAGTTGCTTTGGATGATGGCCATTTTGCGTGATTTTGGTCTGAGTTTTTCTCGTGTTCCTTTGCTTTGTGACAGCACGAGTGCGATTAGCGTTGCTAAGAACCCCGTGCTTCACTCGAAGGCCAAACACATTAATGTGCGCTTTCATTTTCTGCGAGACCACTATGAGAAGGGTGATATCGACCTTCGCCATGTCGATACTCATCAACAGTTGGCTGATATTTTCACCAAGCCTTTGGACGAATCAACCTTTAATCGGTTGAGGGGTGAGCTTGGTGTGTGTTTCCTTTTTTAGATGGGGGAAACGTTTTGGCTTTTGTATCATAGACTGTCTATTTTCTCGTTTGCTTTGTTTTTCTTCTGCATTTCAGCATACGCTTTTACATTATGAGCTTCATGTATATAATCTTTAAAATGTAATTATGCTCTATTTAGTATGCTCTGATGCTATATGTTAATGCTAGTAGCTTATGCTCTTTCTGATCTCTAATACATGTTGTGAGCTGAGCTATTTTTGAATGGTGAATCTGCTTAACAAACATAAAACTTGAAAATGTTCACCATTGAGATATGCAACTTGCATGTGTAGGATGTGTTGAATTCACTCGTGCTTTTCATATATGCTAGGTTGCTATGTCTCTAGTTCTGAGTCTGTCACTTGCTTGGTCCGTTCATATTCTGTCAATAAAATTTGAACCAAGTTTTAAGTGAATTGAAAAGATCGAGATGGGATTGCTTGTCAACACATCACAGTTTCGAGACTGTTTCTCATTGCACTTTGAGTTAAACTTGAGCTGTGTAGTGTATGACCGAAACTGTTGCTTTAAGCTTCTGATTGCTTCTGCATAGGCTTCGCACAGTTGGAAAGTTAGGCAATGACAAACATTCAACCTCTCGCAATCACATGCTGAAATTTTAACTTGTGTAATCTTAACCGCTGCAACTCCGATACATTTTGGATACACAAGACTATGTTTCACTCTATAGCATGATGATTGAACTATGCTAGGGGTAGTTCACCTTGTATACATGTTTAGCACTTGACTGATTTCCTGTCTATACATGTTGCGTGCTATTTTGATGGTGAACCCCTTTTTGGCTAAAAAACTGCTCACTGTGCTCTCACTTCGTATTTGATGATCAGTTTGAGCCTTCGCTAGCTTGTATGCTTTTCAGTGAGTCGTTGGAGCTGTACTATTTAGAGCATCTTTGTATTTTCTTGACTATATTCCTGAAGCTGCTAACTTGCATTATGACTCATATGCATTTTGAAAGAGGGAGAACTTCTCTTGTTGGCACTTTTGATGGTGCATTTTCTAAGGGGGAGAAAATCGTTTTCAGTTCCTTTTGCTTGATGGTGCATTTCAACTAAGGGGGAGAAAATTTTGGACAAATCATGCCTCCCATGTTTCACTAAGGGGAGAGGAATCGGTTGTGTGCACCATGCAAGGGGGAGTTTTGCTCGTGCTGAATTTTTGAAGTTTTCAATTGGTTCGGAGCGCTTTGCTAGTTGTGTTGAGCCTTTGCGTCTATCTTGAGGAACTAGCAGCCGCATCTTTGTTTCAGTTGGCTTTAGTTGGTATCGAGTTTTTCAGTCGATGTCGAGCTTTCTGCTAGTCGTGTTGATCCTCTGTGCCTCTGTCTTGAGGGACTAGCATTTTGCTTTGATTTTTCAATTAGTATCTGCTAGCGGTGTTGAGCCTGTTCTACCTCTTCTTGAGGGCTAGCTTTGCTTTGCTTGGTTGCGTCGAGCCGTTGCCCATGTCTTTGGGAACCAAGTTGTTTTGCTCTTTCCACTTGACCTTCTTCGGCTTTGCTATGCTTTTGGGTCATTTGGTCGAGTTCTCTCTTCTCCTTCTTCCTCCTTCTATTTCCGTTATGATTTGTGTGTGTAGTTAACAATGCACTCATCAAGGGGGAGATTGCGGATACATGGGTGTATGCCAAGTCTCGAGTGATGAGTGATTGTCAACGGGTTTGATCGCATGCTCTTTGGCTTGTGTTGTGCAGGTGTCGAGCACGGATACAGTGATCAGAGGCAAGGTGAAGGTCAAGTAGAGACGTGCCGTGCCGAGGGACCGAGAGTGGCGAAGGGCGGACGTGAGGCTTGGACTGAGGGACCGGTGGCCCGAGGATCAGCTGTGGTGGCTGGCAGCCTGGGACAGCGACGAGCGGAGACTTGCGGGCACGGTGTTGCTCAGGTCGAGGACCTGGGGACACGTGTCGGTGGACGGGGTGCACGGGCGGTGCATCCCCTCTACAGCTGCAGTTTGGTGGCAGAGCCAGAGAAAAACCATCCGGTGGACGGTTTCCAGGTTTGGGCCTCAAAACCTGGGTGCTGCGGGTTTGCCGAGTTTGGGCCACAAAACTCGGGCTGAGGACGGTTTCCAGGTTTGGGGCCTCAAAACTTGGGCGCTGGCGGGTTTCCTGGTTTCGGCCTCAAAACCAGGGGATGGACTTGGAGGCTGGTTTCCCGGTTTGGGCCTCAAAACCGGGGGTTGGCGTGAAAGCCTGGTTTCCCGGTTTGGGCCACAAAACCGGGGGTGCGACGTCCAGGAAAAGGACGCGGAGCGGTGGCGGCACGTGGCGGCAATCGGGAGGTTGCGTCAAGGCAACGCTACGAGTTGTGCGGGCGTGGCCGTCGGATCCTCCTACCATCGAGTTGGTCCAGAATAACCTTAGAGTTTAGTTGGTTCGCTCTGTAAGTAGTTAGGGGTAGAGTGGCAATTAGGAATAGTTAGAATTAGGATAAGTAGGGGGAGGCACCCACCTCCACATTTATCTCAGTCATTTGCTCTTTCATAGCTTGGGTTTCCTGCTCTCTCACATCCCTGCTGTAGCGAACCTGAGATCCACAGAGAAGAGAACAATACCTCTGTGCCCGAGACATTTTGAGGAAGTGAGACCGTAATCTCACTATTGTAGCGTGTGGTAGCCACACCGTTGCAAATTCGTGGTTGTGATTCGCGTTTTGTTCGTGTTCTTCGCGGGTTGCTTTTCCCATGTTTTTCCCGTTGATCGATCTCATTGCTTAGTGCTTCGTTTGCAAATTCGTATGAACCAAGTTGTTCTAGACCGTGAGGCACTTCTTTCCACTGAAGGAATTCACCTCTAACCTCACGGTCTAGGAGATCGAACGATTTTGGTTTCGGGTCAAGTTTTTCTCCTTTCCCCCGAAGTTCTTCGATTCATCGATTTGGAGATAGGTTCGAGCCATGATCTCTTAGAGATAGCTCACTATCCTCCTTGTGACTCCTCTCACCAAGTTTGATCCCTAGAGGATTTGTTTTGGGTGAGATCGAGTGGAATCGGTGGACGAACAACCCAGTTTCGCGGTGACCGGACGCTGGTGTCGGGTGGACCGGACGCTTGGTCAGAGTCCGGTCGATGAAGGTTTGACTCGCGTGTGTTCTGTTGACTTGACCGAACGCTGGTTTTTGGGCCCGACCGGACGCATAGGTTCCACTGTTCCTTGTTCTTGTTTTCTACTGACCGGACGCACTGCTCTCGACCGGACGCTCCTCGCCTATGAGTCCGGTCAGAAACAGTAAGGTTCCAGAGAGGATTTCTTAAGACCGGACGCGTCCGGTGTACCTTGACCGGACGCAGGCAGAGTCTGGTCAATACTGTTTTTGTGCTGTTTCGTCCGCGGTTCTCTCGTTCGTTGTCGGTTTGGCATTCCGGCTTTTGTGTTGAGTTTCTAGAATCGTATAGTGTCTCGCTGTGCTTCTTGGAAGCATCCACCCTATATCTAGGGTCGAGGACACTTACGAGCTCTAGGGTTAGCTCTTGGGGTTGAGTTTTGGGACAGTGGCGACAAGTTTCCGAAAGGAATTTTGAAGCTCCCATTCACCCCCCCTCTGGTCGCTCTAGGGTTAGCTCTTGGGGTTGAGTTTTGGGACATGGCCATCCTCTCCTTGTTTGTTTTTGAAAACCCATTTTGTCCCAATAGGATGACACTCAGGAGGAGGAGGAACAAGAACCCAAACCCGATTTCTTTCAAAATTTTCTAACTCCTCTTGCATGGCATTGACCCAATCTGGATCAGATAAAGTGTGTCCAACATCTCGGGGTTCAAAATCAGCAACAAATGCAGAATGAGCAAAGTGAGAGATTTGTTGTGACCTTGACCGAGTGACACGTTCGCCGATGCTGCCAATCATCTGTTGAGGCGGGTGTTGGCGCTGGATATGTCGTGGCGCCTCCCGGGCTGATGTAGTCTCCCCTTCAACAGTAGCTGGTGCCTCCCCGGGTACAAAAGGTACCGCTCGAGGTGGCAGATCCCACGGCCGCCAAGATGAACAAGTGTCGGGGCCATGAGTCGCAGTAGAAGCCGCTCCTTGCGGCACAGCAGGTGGAGGGGGTGCTGGATCATCCATACCTTCAGCACCCTCATCCTCGTCATCAAAAAGAGGCTCACCAACCTCATGATCACCTGCACGCTCAAAACGAGAAGAAGGACAAACCATGGTCTCATCGAAGGTGACATCTGATGTCTCCATGACTCAGTTAGTGTCAAGGTTAAGTACACGATATGCGCGAGTATGTGTGCCATAACCCAAAAACACACCGTCAGAAGAACGAGACTCAAATTTGTCCGGGTTGCCTTTCTTAAGTATGAAACAGTGGCAACAAAAGACTCTAAAATAACTCACCTTGGGCAGTTTTCCAAAACGCAACTCATAAGAAGTCTTTTTCAAGAAGGCTCAGAGAAAAATGCGATTGGAAATGTAACATGCAGTGCTCATAGCTTCGGCCCAATATCGCCTAGGAGTCCTATGCTCATCGAGCATCGTCCTGGCCATCTCTACAAGGGTCTGATTCTTCCTCTCTACAACACCATTCTGAGGAGGTGTGTAGGGGGAAGAAAACTGATGCTCTAAACCCAAAGAGTTACAAAACTTCTCAAAATCCGAATTCTTGAATTCGGAACCATTATCACTCCTAATAGCTCGCATTTAGTTCAAAGGGAACTCGTTCTATAGACGCAAAATCAGATTGCGGGCAAAGGAGAAAGTCTCGGCCTTCTCAGCTAAAATGAAGACCCACGAATATCTCGAAAAGTCGTCAACAACAACAAGCACATACCACTTCCCCCCAACCGAGCTCACTCGAGCCGGACCAACAAGGTCCATGTGCAAAAGCTCTCCAGGGCGCTTGGTCATGACCTGAGTCACTGGATGGTGGGGAGCAGCAACCATCTTCCCATGTCTACAAGAGTGGCAAACAAGATCCTTCTCCATAGACAACTTGGGCAATCCTCGGATTAGGCCAAGTGAACTAAGCCTTGCAAGCAAGTCGAAGCTCAAATGTCCAAGTCTCCTATGCCACTTCCAAAGATCAGAGGAGGAAGGTCTAGCCACAAGACAACGAGAAATGCCAAAAGACTCCGAGAAATTCGCACGAAAGACTTTTCCAAAGGGCAAAATCAAACATACAAGATTGCCCTGAGGATCCAAAATACGACTGAGATTTGGTTTAAAACGAATCTCATAGTCATCATCGAAAAGTTGCGAAACAGAAAGAAGGTTAAAATGCAAGTTAGAAACAAGAGCAACATCGCGCAACACAAAGTGCTCATTAACTCGCACAGACCCACGAGACAACACTTTACCTTTGCTATTGTCGCCGAAGGTGATAAACTCCATTCCGGCTATTTTGTAAAGCGAGAAACCCGATTTCTGTAGAGCACGAAGTCAGGAATCCAACGCAACAAGCAGATCTCAAATCGAACGTCGGACGAACAAACTGCGGACAAAACCGCGTGAAAACAGTTGCATCGGACGCTGGCCTGCGTCCGATGTCTTAGCACCGGACGCGTCCGATGCAAACAGGACCTCTCTGGAACCTTACTGGACTGGCATCAGACGCTGCTACAGTGAAACCCTAGCGTCCGATGCTAGACCCCCGGCGCGTCCGATTGCAACGGACGCTCCGATGGTCAGCGTCCGATGCTCCTTCAAAAACACTGTCAGACGACACGTGGCACCGGACGCTCCGATGGAAACGACTCAGCGTCCGATGCTCAAGAACACAGCGTCCGATGGTCCCGATACTGCACTGTTCTTCCGCGAAAATCACCTGATCTCCTCCGAATCAAATGCACTAAGGCTTAGACTTGGTATGAGGAGTTCCAAGGAGGTTAGTGAGCTATCCTAAATGAATCATGGCTCGAACCTAACTCCAAATCGGTGAATTGGAAGAATTCGGGACACAAGAGCAAAACTTGATCCGAAACAAAAATCGACTGATCTACTAGCTCGTGAGGTTAGAGTTGATTTCCTTCGGTGGAAAGAAGTGCCTCACGATCTAGAACAACTTGGTTCAAATGGATTTGCGAAAGACGCACCAAGCAAAGATATCGATCGACGGGAAAAACGTGGAGAAAAGCAATCCGCGAAGAACACAAACAAAACACGAATCACAACGACGAATTTGCAACCGTGTGGCTACCACACGCTACAATAGTGAGATTACGGTCTCACTTCCTCAAAATCTCACGGGCACAGAGGTATGGTTCTCTTCTCTGTGGATCTCAGTTCGCTATAGTAGGGAATAGGGAGAGCAGGAAACCCTAGGAGTGAAAGAGCAAATGACTGAGATAAATGGGGAGGTGGGTGTCTCCCCCTACTTATCCTAATTCTAACTATTCCTAATTCCCACTCTACCCCTAACTACTTACAGAGCGAACCAGCTAAACCCTAAGGTTATTCTGGACCAACTCGTGGTAGGTGGTGATCCGACGGCCACGCCCGCACAACTCGTAGCGTTGCCTCGACGCAACCTCCCGATTGCCGCCACGTGCCGCCACCGCTTGTCGTCCTCTTCACGGACTCCGCCCCCGGTTTTGTGGCCCAAACCAGGAAACCATCCTTCACAGCCAACCCCCAGTTTTGAGGCCCCAATCGGGAAACCAGCCTACCATCGCCTGAGTTTCATGGCCCAAACTCAGAAACCCGCCAGCGCCCAGGTTTTGAGGCCCAAACCTGGAAACCGTCCTCAGCCTGAGTTTTGCGGCCCAAACTCGGAAACCCGCCGCACGCCCAAGTTTTGTGGCCCAAACCTGGAAACCGTCCACCTGATGGTTTTTCTCTGGCTCTACCACCAAACCGAAACTGTAGAGGGGATGCACCGCCCGTGCACCCCGTCCACTGACACGTGTCGCCAGGTCCTTGACCCGAGCAACACCATGTCCCGCAAGTCTTCGCTCGTCGCTGTCCCAGGCTGCCAGCCACCACAGCTGATCCTCAGGCCACCGGTCCCTCAGTCCAAGCCTCATGTCCGTCCTTCACCGCTCCCGGTCCGTCGGCACGGCACGTCTCTACTTGACCTTCACCTTGCCCTCGATCACTGTCTCCGTGCTCGACACCTGCACAACACAAGCCAAAGAACCTGCGATCAAAACCCGTTGACAATCACTCATCACTCGAGACTCGGCATACACCCATGTATCCGCACTGAGTCACTGGATGGTGGGGAGCGGCAACCATCTTCCCATGTCTACAAGAATGGCAAACAAGATCCTTCTCCATGCACAACTTGGGCAATCCTCGGATTAGGCCAAGTGAACTAAGCCTTGCAAGCAAGTCGAAGCTCAAATGTCCTAGTCTCCTATGCCACTTCCAACGATCAGAGGAGGAAGGACCAGCCAAAAGACAACGAGAAACTCCAAACGACTCCGAGAAATCTGCACAAAAGACTTTTCCAAAGGGCGAAATCCCACAAACAAGATTGCCCTGAGGATCCAAAATACGACTAAGATTCTGCTTAAAACGAATCTCATAGTCGTCATCAAAGAGTTGCAAAATAGAAAGAAGGTTAAAATGCAAGCTAGAAACAAGAGCAACATCGCGCAACACAAAGTGCTCATTAACTCGCACCGACCCACGAGACAACACTCTACCTTTGCTATTGTCGCCAAAGGTGATAAACTCCTTTCCGACGACCGGACTAAGACTGGAGAACCACTTGGCGTTTCCGGTCATATGCCTGGAGAAACCGGAATCCACCAACCAAACGTTCTCCAATCGTTTTACCTACATCAATAAAAAGACATAGGGTGAGCATACGGTCCAACACTGGGGTTTGTGAAGTAGGGAGAATACCAGTGTTGGGCCGGCTGCTCAAAAGAACGGTTAGCAGAAAAACCATTCCTAGCACGCCTACGGGAAGAGCTATCACCACGTAGAGGAAAACGTGGTCCGCTAAGGGACGAGCGTCCATCGCGATACTCAAAACGCGGTGGGGAAAAACGCTCAACAACAAAGCCACCGCCATGGGGTCCATAGCCTACAACTGCAGGCTCCCGCTGGGCACGTCCTCTCCGCTGCCTAGGCCTAGGAACTTGAGGTTTTGGATCTCTAGGCCTAACAGCACGCCTCTGAACATTCGGCACATGTACATCATGGAAAGGATGGTACATGTCCGTGTTGTTCTTCTCCTTTGCACGGCGCCCCTCTCTCTTGCGCCGAAAGCAAAACTCACTCAAGTGTCCATCTCTCCCACAGTGCTCACAATGGTACCTCACCGCTCTCAAAGGGGGTTGTTGGTACTCACGGTAGTGGGTGTGGATCACTTTTCCCTTCTGTGGCATAAGCTCCTCCTGGATGGGTGGCATGGTGTCCAGCTTGTTCTTGAGGTGGTTTGGTTTGGGAGCCCATGATTGTTTCTTGGGTGGAGCTCTCGGTGGTTCAACAAAGACCCCATCGTTGGTGTTAGGCTTGAGAGGATCTTTGGGTGGAATCTTGGTAAGCTTGGGAGTAGTGGTGGAGTTTGGCTTCTCACATGGGTTAAGACCACTCGACTCTCCAATCTTCCCAAAAGACGAAACATCAACACCCGGAGCAAAAACCTACACCTGGACATCCAGCAGCTCGCTTGAATTGGGAGATCATCATCCCGAGCTGCGGCTCACCACTCGACACCCATGACAAGATCGTCCGAAAGTATGTGTTTTCCTCCTCGGTTTGCATCTTGTCATGCTTCACGTTCGCAATCTCCATCTCCAAACCCTCACAAAGAACACATCTGGTCACACACGTGCTATCCAAGCTGGCCTTCTCAAGAGACACAATCTTGGCATTCTTCTCTGCCAACTCGGATTGCAAGCCCGCACAGGACTTGCACGCACCCAACAGCGAGGATCTAGCCTTCAGCTCATCCACCTCTCCTACCAACACAACATACTTGCTTCTCAAAGTGAGAAGATCAGTCATGTGTGTGGTGCACATCTCACACTCCTCCTCATCGGTAACAACTACGGTGGCCTTGACAGATTCAAGTTCCTTCACCGTATCCTCCCACTTCTGCCTGAACTCCTTGCGCTCTCTAGCAGCACGCCTAAGCAACTTATCCTGACTAAGGAGCGCGGCAGTAAGCTTCTCGACCTCAGTAGAAAGCTCGTCGGGGGTCTGAGATACCTGGGAGGTGTCGTCGTCGTCGTCGTCATTCCGAGGGGTGTCCTCCAGCTCGCCGTCGACCTCCTTGCCGAGGGCCAAGGTGCAGAAGCCCTCGTCGTTGGCGAAGAAGCAGAGGACGTTCAGCTTGTCCTCGATCCTCTTCTTCTTCTCGGACTCGTCGTCGCTTGAGGCAGCGGAGTTGTCATCCGAGTCATCGACATCGCTGAGCGTGGCGAAGAATGCACGCTGCTCAGCCTGGGCCATCTCCAAGTACTTTGTCTTGATGTACTCCTTGTCGAAGCCGCCCTTCCGCTTGTGCTTCGCGGGGACGTACTTCTCCTTGCGCTTGCCGGAGTCGTACTTGTGCCCTTGTTCCACCTTGCCGAAGATCTGCTTGTTCTTCTTCGGGCAATTGGCGATGAAGTGGTTGGGGTCGCCGCACTCGAAACATCCCGAGAGTCCTCCTCCGCGGCGACGGTTCATGCGGTTATTGTGAAACCGCGAGAACCGGTTGGCGAGCAAAGCCAACTCGTCATCCCCCATGAACTCCAGCTGCTCCTCTGTGACAGAAAGAAGAGAAGAGACTGCAAAGCCTCCAGAGGGGTTAGGAGAAGAGCCAGAAACCAAAGCCATCGACGGGCCAGAAGGATTTTCATAAGAAGCGCTCGCCATGGCATCGATCTCACTGGACTTGAGCTTACTAAAGAGCTCGTCGCACGTGAGGGTCTCATAGTTAGGTCATTCGATGATCGCCTGAACCTTTGAGTCCCACACTGATCGATCAAGAGTATGCAAAAGCTTCAAAACTCTCTCATGATCATCGAAAGGCAACAACTCCTTGTTAGCCCTCATCCTGTTGACAATCACCTGAAAGCGAGCGAATAAACTTTCTATGCTCTCGCAAGGCATATGTCGAAAGTTCTCATACTCTCGCTTGAACGACTCATAGAGACGGGTTTTGACTTGAGTGGTCCCTCATGGAAACGCACGAGGGTAGCCCAAATCTCCCGAGCCGTAGCGAGGTGAGAAACGCGATCAAACTCGGACATGCTCAAATAGGAGAAAAGAGCATTACGAGCTCGGCTATTGGCATCGTGCTCATCGATCTGACGCTGAGTAACACGAGCAGCCAAGACCACGTAATCGGAAGAGTTGCAAATATCCCAAATGGAAGCACCAATACTCTGCAGATAGGCCGACATGCGTATCTTCCAATACGCATAGTTCGTCCCATCGAAAAACGGCGGTTTGCCCACGCCGCGATCCATGTCACCTTCTGTGGATCTGGAACCGGCTAAGGTGGAAGATCCTTAACCCGCTCTGATACCAATTGAAGGACCGAGAATGCAATAGCAAGGCGACCAGAGGGGGGGGTGAATGGGAGCTCAAAAATTTCTCTCGAAACTTTGGCCTCTGTCCCACAAATCAACCCCAAAAGCTACGAATGAAAACTGTGATGCCCACGACCCTTGGAAGAGGGTGGATGATCCCTAGGATCACAGCGAGGCACCACAAAGCAAAAGCGAACCAAACGCCAAAAGCACCGGCACAAGTTCGACCCTCAAAAACCAAGTCCCGAACGTAGATGGAAGACTACGTCGAGAAATCTCCAAATACCGATGCTAACAAGTAGCAACGATACCTAGAGAGGTTCCTTGGTCAACCCTAGGACCAAACGAGAAGTCCGGAGACCAAGCGAAGAAGCCGAGAGAGCGAACGCACTAAACCAGAGGCTTCAGCCGATTCCTGGACTGTCCGGGGTCCAGTTCGCGGACTGTCTGCCCAACGGCGGACTGTCCGGGGTCTGATGGCGGACTGTCCGCCAGTCAAAAGTGCAAAAACGCACTACTACTGAAGTTCCCTGGACAGCTCCCAGACTGTCCGCGAGTCCCAACTGCGGACTGTCCGCGGTTCAAAAAGAACTAGTCCAACAGCGCGGAGTCAGGCTACTGGTCCAGCCGACCCCGACGCGCGGACTGTCCACGGGAGGAACGGCGGACTGTCCGCGACCTCCCAGTGAGGGCGATTTCGGTCGCCCCTCACACAACTCTTCCCAAATCCGAATCAAATCATAATCCCGTGTTTCCAAACTTGGAGAGAATGATCACGAGGTAGTTTGGAGACTATCCCCAAGAAATCATCCGCTCAAATTGATTCAATCACCGGGAAATCGAAAGGGGAGGAGTATGAACGAAAAAGCGCCACGAAAATGAAATCAACCCGATCTACATGTTCGTGAGGAGTTAGATGAATTCCTTTGGTGGAAATGATCTCCTCACTGTAAAGAACAAGTTGATTCAAACGGATTTCGAAAAGACGCAGTAGAGAGGGAGATCGAGTGACGGGAAAATCATGGAGAAACGAAGAACGCGAAGAACACGAACAAAATGCGAATCAAAACATCGATCTGCAACCGTGTGGCTACCACACGCTACAACAGTGAGATTACGGTCTCACTTCCTCAAAATCTCCAGTACACAGAGGTATGGTTCTCTGCGGATCTCAGTTGCTACAGCAGGGGATGGGGAGAGCAGGAAAACCTAGACGACAAAGAGCAAATGACTGAGATGGATGGGAAGGTGGGTGTCTCCCCCTACTTATCCTAATTCTAATTCCCACTCTACCCCTAACTAATTACAGAGCGAACCAGCTAAACCCTAGGGTTATTCTGGACCAACTCATGGTAAGTGGTGATCCGACGGCCACGCCCGCACAACTGGTAGCGTTGCCTCGACGCAACCTCACCGATTGCCGCCACATGCCGCCACCGCTCTGCTTGTCCTTTTCTCGGACGTCGCCCCCGGTTTTGTGGCCCAAACCGGGAAACCAGCCTTCACAGCCAACCCCTGGTTTTGAGGCCCAAACCGGGAAACCAGCCGACCATCGCCTGAGTTTTGTGGCCCAAACTCAGAAACCCGCAGCGCCCAGGTTTTGAGGCCCAAACCAAGAAACTGTCCTCAGCCCGAGTTTTGTGGCCCAAACTCGGAAACCATCAGCGCCCAGGTTTTGAGGCCCAAACCTGGAAACCGTCCACTCGGTGGTTTTTCTGTGGCTCAACCACCAAACCGAGCCGTAGAAGGGATGCACCGCCCGTGCACCCCGTCCACCCGCAAGTCTTCGCTCGTCGATGTCCCAGGTTGTCAGCCACCACAGCTGATCCTCAGGCCACCGGTCCCTCAGTCCTAGTCTCACGTCCGCCCTTCGCCACTCTCGGTCCATCAGCACGGCACGTCTCTACTTGACCTTCACCTTGCCTTCGATCACTGTATCCGTGCTCGACACCTGCACAACACAAGCCAAAGAACATGCGCATTATCCTAGTTGACAATCACTCATCACTCAGAGACTCGGCATACACCCATGTATCCGCAGTATCGGGATGGACGCTCCTCCCTTAACGGAACACGTTTTCCTCTACGTGGTGATCGCTCTTCCCGTAGGGGTGCTAGGAATGGTTTTTCTGCTAACCGTTCTTTTGAGCAGCCGGGCCAACACTGGTACTCTTCCTACTTCACTAACCCCAGTGTTGGACCGTATGCTCGCCCTATGTCTTTTTATTGATGTAGGTAAAACGATTGGAGAACGTTTGGTTGGTGGATTCCGGTTGTTCGAGGCACATGACTGGAAACGCCAAGTGGTTCTCCAGTCTTAGTCCGGTCGCCGGAAAGGAGTTTATCACCTTCGGCGACAATAACAGAGGTAAAGTGTTGTCTCGTGGGTCGGTGCGAGTTAATGAGCACTTTTGTGTTGCGCGATGTTGCTCTTGTTTCTAACTTGCATTTTAACCTTCTTTCTGTTTCGCAACTTTTCGATGATGACTATGAGATTCGTTTTAAGCCGAATCTTAGTCGTATTTTGGATCCTCAGGGCAATCTTGTTTGTTTGATTTCGCCCTTTGGAAAAGTCTTTCGTGCGAATTTCTCGGAATCGTTTGGGATTTCTCGTTGTCTTTTGGCTGGACCTTCCTCCTCTGATCTTTGGAAGTGGCATAGGAGACTAGGACATTTGAGCTTCGACTTGCTTGCAAGGCTTAGTTCACTTGGCCGAATCCGAGGATTGCCCAAGTTATGCATGGAGAAGGATCTTGTTTGCCATTCTTGTAGACATGTGAAGATGGTTGCCCCTCCCCACCATCCATTGACTCAGGTCATGACTAAGCGCCCTAGAGAGCTTTTACACCTGGACCTTGTTGGTCCGGCTGGGGTGAGCTCAGTTGGGGGGAAGTGGTACGTGCTTGTTGTTGTTGACGATTTTTCGAGATATTCGTGGGTCTTGTTTTTAGCTGAGAAGACCGAGACTTTCTCCTTTGCTCGCAATCTGATTTTGCGTCTTCAGAATGAGTTCCCTATGAACTCAATGCGAGCAATTCAGAGTGATAATGGTTTCGAATTCAAGAATTCGGATTTTGAGAAGTTTTGTAACACTTTGGGTTTAGAGCATCAGTTTTCTTCCCCCTACACACTGCCACACAATGGTGTTGTAGAGAGGAAGAATCGGACCCTTGTAGAGATGGCCAGGATGATGCTCGATGAGCATAGGACTCCTAGGCGATATTGGGCCAAAGCTATGAGCACTGCATGCTACATTTCCAATCGCATTTTTCTCCGAGCTTTCTTGAAAAAGACTTCTTATGAGTTGTGTTTTGGAAAACAGCCCAAAGTGAGTTATTTTAGAGTCTTCGGTTGCCACTGTTTTATACTTAAGAAAGGCAACCTGGACAAGTTTGAGTCTCGTTCTTCTGACGGTGTATTTTTGGGTTATGGCACTCACACTCGAGCATATCGTGTACTTAACCTTGATACTAATCGAGTCATGGAGACATCCGATGTCACCTTCGACGAGACCCTGGTTTGTCCTTCTTCTCGTTTTGAGCGTACAGGTGATCATGAGGTTGGTGAGCCTCTTTTTGATGATGAGGACGAGGGTGCTGAAGGGATGGATGACCCAGCACCACCTCCACCTGCTGTGCCGCCAAGAGCGGCCTCTACTACCACTCACGGCCCCGACCCTTCTTCTTCGACTACTTGGGGGCCGTGGGATCCGCCACCTCGGGCTGTACCGTTTGTACCCGGGGAGGCACCAGCTGCTGTTGAGGGAGAGGTCTCTTCAGTTCGGGAGGCACCACGACACATTCAGCGCCAACACCCACCTTAACAGATGATCGGCAACATCGGCGAACGTGTCACTCGGTCAAGGTCACAACAAATCTCTCACTTTGCTCATTCTGCATTTGTTGCTGATTTTGAACCCCGAGATGTTGGACATGCTTTATCTGATCCGGATTGGGTCAATGCCATGCATGAGGAGCTTGAGAACTTTGAGAGAAATCGGGTTTGGGTTCTTGTTCCTCATCCTCCTGAGTGTCACCCTATTGGGACAAAATGGGTGTTTAAAAACAAACAAGGAGAAGATGGCCATGTTGTGAGAAACAAGGCCAGACTTGTAGCCTAGGGGTATAGTCAGAAGGAGGGGATAGACTATGAGGAGACTTTTGCTCCTGTAGCTCGTTTGGAGGCGATTAGGATACTCTTGGCTTTTGCTGCATCCAAAGGGTTTAAACTTTTTCAAATGGATGTCAAGAGTGCCTTCTTAAACGGCTACAAAGAAGAGGAGGTGTATGTGAAACAACCCCCCGGTTTTGAAAGTCCCAAGTTTCCAAACCATGTTTTTAAACTTCACAAAGCTTTGTATGGTTTGAAACAAACCCCTAGAGCCTGGTATGATAGGTTGAAGACCTTTTTGCTTGCTAAGGGTTTTAAAATGGGATGTGTGGATAAAACGCTTTTTCTCCTCAAGCAAGGCAATGACAATCTCTTGGTCCAGATCCACGTGGATGATATCATTTTCGGTGGTTCTTCTCACGCTTTGGTTGCCAAGTTTGCAGACACTATGAGCAGGGAGTTTGAGATGAGCATGATGGGCGAGTTGACGTTTTTCCTTGGGTTGCAAATCAAGCAATCTCGAGAGGGAACGTTTGTGCACCAGGGTAAGTATACCAAGGATATCCTGAAGAAATTCGATATGGGTGAGGCCAAGCCTCTTCCAACACCCATGTCGACCACGACGGCCTTGGATGCGGACAAGGATGGAGAAGCTGTGGACCAGAAGGAGTACCGGAGTATGATCGGGTCGCTGCTGTACCTGATGGCGACACGCCCGGACATCTAGTTCGCGGTGTGTCTTTGCGTGCGATTTCAGTCATCGCCGCGCAACTCTCACCGTCAGGCGGTCAAGCGCATTATGAGGTACTTATGCTTCACTCCTAAGTTTGGGATTTGGTATTCTGCTTCCTCCACCCTCTCCCTTTGCGGTTATTCTGATGTCGATTTTACTGGTTGCCGACTTGAGCGCAAGTCCACTTCTGGGACTTGTCACTTCCTCTCTCTCTCTCTCTCTCTCTCTCTCTCTCTCTCTCTCTCTCTTCTAGTTCTAGTATAAGACTAGGTTCTAAACCTAAACTAGAGGGGTAACTAGTCTTCTACTTGAAAGCTGGCTCTTGAAGTCTTCTTCTAGGGTTTCTGAATGAGGCGTAGACTTTTCTGAAGAGAGACTTGTTCTACCCCGGGGCCTGGGGGCCTGTTTATATAGCCCCGAGGGATCAACCGTGGCCGTTAGATCAAACCGACTTCACGTAGGGCTGAGATGAGTCCTCGGGGTCGGTGGAGGAAGGTTCCAGAAGGAGGAGGCGTGGGGGCCCGGGACCCAGCCGACTGGTGGGCCCACCAGACCGGTCGGTCCCACCTGTCGGGGTCTCGGGGTGGCCGGCCTCGTGGACTCCTCTGGTGTCCTCTGGAGTCCTCTGGAGAATTCCTCACTTGGCGGTGGAGTAATCTACCCTCGGTTTCCTTCTAGGAGAAGTAATCAGTGCTGGTTTTCCTGTTTCGTCCCTGCAGAATCACAATTCACCAAAACTCATGGAATATTGTCAATTAAAACCCTAAACCATTACTGGTGATTGAATTCATGCCCTTTTCATATTTATTTATCCTTTAATTTTGATAGATAACCAGTGTCAACAGCAAGCCACTTGGAGATGCATTCATTGATTTTTGCTTGCCCCAACACAAAATCCTTGAAGGTGGGTGTGTTGGAGTTGTAGCCCTGGTTAACCCCCTAATATGGAGGCCGATGCTGATTGTTCCATGAGTTTCCTCCCTTCGGGCGAAACCTGTTGTTGATGTACGCAACATCTTCGCGGGTCTCGGGGCAATCATTCCCCGAGTGCCCGGTTTCTCCACACACTTCGCACGTCATGTGCATATTCATGGCTTGGACGGTACTTCTTTCTTCTCTAGTTGTCGTCTTCTCATCCAGCCGCTTGAGCAGAAGATCTATTTTTGCGGTAAGCATATCCGCCTCCTTTATGGTATGCATGCCTTTTTGTGATTTAGCTTGAGGTCTTCCATCCCCCCAAGCTTGGTTCACGACCACCTTGTCAATCAGGACCTTTGCCCCGTTGACAGTCAGGGACATGAATGCCCCTCCAGCTGCAGCGTCCAGGTGCCCCCTTGACATGGGCGTGAGCCCCTCGTAGAAGGTTTGGAGCACCAATCATTCTTCCATCCCGTGATGGGGACATGCTGCAACATATTCATACAGCCGTTACCATGCCTCGGGCATGGACTCTGTTGAGTTCTGCTGGAAGCTGGTGATTCGTCCCCTCAGGGCAGTTGTTTTGTCCAAGGGGAAGAACTTTGCAAGGAACGTTGTCGAACACTTGTCCCATGTGGTGACATCTGCCGGGTTCTTGTAGAACCACTGCTTTGCCTTCCCCACGAGGGAGAAGGGAAACAGTCGGAGCCTGATGACATCTGGAGTGATGTCCTCGATGACGATGGTGTCACAGAGCTCCAAGAAGTTCTAAAGATGTCCGTTCGCGTCCTCACTTGGCAAAACACATAATGGGTTTGCCTGCACCATGGTGATGAGGCCAGTACTCAGCTCAAAAGCTTTGTCGCCGGTGTTGACAGCGGGCCCGGTGGGCACGTTGGCAACAACGGGGACGGAAAAGTCACGCAGGGTCTTGGCCATGGCGAAAGTTGAGCTTGGTGCAGAAACTGGTGGTTCTTCTATCGGTGGAGCTGCGGAGGAGGAAGAAGATTTCTTCTTTCTCCTATCGATAGCCTCCGGATTATCGGTGAAGTTCTCCGGCAGAGTGAATCCATGCATACACTATCCTGTTTTAGTCCACAACAGAAGAAAACAATAAAAGGTTATCCTGCATGATCAATTACCAATTATACAGATATTAGTTCAAGATCATGTTTTATCTGAATCTTTCGTATCTATGCCTTCCCCGGCAACAGCGCCAGAAATGCTTGTTGGCATTTCTTAGCGCAACCACCGGAGGATGGGTTTGAGATCCATCCTCGGCGATTACGCCAGAAATACTTACTGACATCTCTTTGCATTATCACTAGGGTAGGCCATCATCCCCAGGTACGGCGCCAGGAATGCCGACTGACATCCCTTACGTCATACACTGAGTATGGTGGTTCCTAGCGATGCTACCAAGGGGTATCACTGTCAGCCTGAGACGCGGTCACTTAACTACATATCCGGTATCGGCGCCGAAGTGCGATGGCACTTCATATACCAAGACATGTGGTTTTAGTGATGGCCTGAGAGGCTGTCCTGGCAAACTAATTCGTTTACAGACAGGGTCCGCAAGCTCACGGGGTTACCACTGTAGTATTTGACCAGGAGTATTCCAGGTATCGTTATTTATATTTTACCACTAGGAAGGCTAGGTGCGAAAGGATTCGAGATATAACCATGACAAGAACATAATAAATGCATAGTTGACTAATTAACCATAGCAGGAGGATAAACGGTAATTTGGATAGGGGGATCAACACACACACATTGCCTAAGATACATAGAGCTTCTACGGGGATAGAAGAAAGAATAAAAGAATAAAGAATGTCCTACAGAGCATGGATCTTAACATAGTTATGTCAATGAATCAAGCATACATGTTATGATCAAGTTAACGTTAGTGCTAAGTACTGGATGGATTAGGAGACCCGGGAACACTGGTCTGCCAGCAGGATACACCGGGCAATTTAGACTCCTACCCCAAAGCCGAACGTGGGGGATTACAAGGGACGGACAGGGCTGTCACCACCTGCCGCCTACCCCTCAACCGTGGACCAAGCCAGGCATTTACCCAACTCCATATACCTGAGAACCACTCTTGCGCACATGAAGAACACTTACACCTCCCCGATAAAGATGTAAGCGCACCCGAAGGCACGACAAAATACCACCCAACACATATCACTAAGCTATCAGGATCTAAACATGTTGAATGAAGAATAGCGTTCATGTTCATGATGAACCAGGATCTAAAGCTATGAACTAGTTCTAGAACGATGAACAATGAACCAGAACAAGGCACTAATTCAAGAACATAACAATGTTGATCATAAGAGAATAAGAACAAGTATGAAAAGAGGAACTTAGTATTCATACCAAGTAGATCTTTACAACTCCTCCTCTCCTCTTGCAAGTAATACTTGCTCCAACTACTAGCGGATCTAAACTAATGTAGAGAGCTCCAAATACAAAGTGGAATGAATGAAAAATGTGTTGATGTGTGATTCATTATGAAAGAGGGAGCTCTACCTCTACTTATATACTAGTACAAGGTCGGTTTGGATGATGTAAACATGGAAACCTCCTAAACCGACATGAGCATGTTGGCATGCAACCGCCTGAGAAAGGTGGGCCTGGGTGGACCCACCGGCGGTGCGGGCGCACCCCTGGCGCCGCCTCTGGGCACCTGCCTTCTCCTATGGGCCTCTGGTTGGGCCTGGATGCTGCCCATGTGGTTTTCCAGCCCAGGTTTGGTCTTTAGGTGGGCTTCTCCCATATTTCTTGCTTTTGCGCTTTGTCGGAAAGCGCATTCTCTTTGCCTTTTCCACTGTTCTCATGTTCGTCATCTGAAAAACAATGATTCTCCAATACAAGTGGAAATAGGTCAAGGTGGTAACATATGTATGCAAGTATGCCTTGTTTCGTCCTTGGTTGGCTCATAAAAGTTGTCGGTAAGCACCGCCAACAAAACCCCCAAGCTTACCCCTTGCTCATCCCGAGCAAGTAGTACAACTTTAGGTTGTTGATCAGGAGTTGTTGCAATGTCGATCATCTTTCAAAGTTTGCTATGTTTATAACTTAGAATTCTTCCTTGATTTAAATAAATTGGCATGCTACTCATCCTGTTTACCTTGTTACCTGTGGGGCATTGTAGCAATCTCTGAGTCTCTTAGCGGTTGCGAGACCGACTTGATTCCGTAGACCTGCTTGCCCTTTGTTCTTTGTTTTACTATCAATCCGGAGGTTTTAAAATATTTTGCAATTCAAAAAGATAGTTCCTCAAATGATACACTCGATCGCTCATTGTGTATTTGGTCCTTACCAAAGACTCTTTTGGATGTTGCCTCACTTTTCCCTACCAACTATGAAGCTTTATGTGGAGTTTTAGGTAGAGGATAAAGGTGGGCATACTCGTATTACATATTTTGCCATGTCAAAAACCGAACCACATGAAGATTCAAGTCATATACTTTGATCGAGATGTGCATGTGTGTGAAAATATTTTTGTTTTTGAGCTCCTTAGTCAAATCTCTCTCTCTTTTCTGAAATTTCGAGAGTACGGGCTATCTTTCTTTCTTCTCTTCTTTTTTTCAAATGGTTATTGAGTATACCCCTAATTCTACATTTGGCACTTGCCCATTTTCGCCAACATGCCTTTTGGCATGGATTATTTTATTTTATTCTTTTTTTATAGCCCGTAACTCTTCTTTTTGGACTTTTTGTTAGAGAGAGAAGTGACATGTGGATGGAGCTTTTTATTTGGTGGATGGATGCATGGCATGTTATGCGTAACTCTTGGTGTAAGAGTTAGCGATGTCTTGTGGAGTGTACGTGAATCTCGGATCATGGGTGTATGACAAGAATCTCAACATAGGTCACAAACAATTTGACAAAGCTCAATGTAATTACATGTAGCATATGAGTGGAAGGTTTTCAAAACGAATGACTCATATGGCTTAGCTAGGATATATGATCATTGAGGAACTTAGAATTTTTACTATTTTCAAAATGAAAAACTCCGGATGTCTGGTATCACTTAGAACAAGGTTATAGTAGAATCTATTTCATCGAATCGAATTAAGCAACAACTTTAAGACAAGGATCATGCTTAGGCTACCCACAAGTTTCAAGTTTCATAGGGTGAGCAGTTTTAGCCAATGAACTTAAATGTCGGGGAATTCAAAATTATACACTAAGCAAGATTTTGAAACATGAAACAGAGCAACTATTCATCATTTCAACAAGGACTTAACAAAAGCATGCTTGACATACAGATGTGAGTGGAATTATATTTTTGTTTTATTTTATATTCTCTTTTTTTATAAAAATAGGAAGTTGAAAATTCAAATTTTAAATATGCAATGCAAAGTTTGGAAAAGGAAATATGCAACGCAGATACACGATACAAGGTACCTGGGGGGCTCCTCCCCCCAAGCTAGCGTGCCGCTACGGACGCCGGGGATAGTACCCCAGCGACGCCCAATATGCTAGCTGCTGCTCTTATTGTTGTCGGAGCAGTGCATGAACTTGGCGCATTTCTTCGAGTGATTCCGTCTGCCTGGCGTCGAATTGGTCCTGTCTGGCATCCCATCGTTGGTTCCATTGGGCTTGTTCATCCAGGGAACCCTGAATCTTGTCGGTGCGGATTTCCAACCCCTCAATCCTCGTGTCCAGGCTTTCCAAAGTGATGGATTGCCTTGGCAGGATTGGAGGTGGTAGCCCCTCGGAATCTGATGATTCGGCCCATGTGCCTTGGGCCCAAGCTGCATGGCTTTATTCAGGCCACTCCGTACCAGCTGGAGATTGTCGGGGTAGGTCGTCCCAACCAGGCTGATATCCGGGTGCAAACCCAGGTACTTGCCCGGTGGGATACCATCCCTGCATGGCTGGTTGTGGAGTAGGTATGGATGGTGCCTGCGAGCTTGTTCCTGCTTCCTACCTGGTTCTGCTCCTGGTCACCCTGTGAGATGATACACTTTTTCCAGCTTCCTCTTGCGAAACAAGAGGAAGGGTAAATTCCCGGTATTTATATAAAGCGAGTTCCGGGTTAGGTAATGGATACTCGTTACTAAATCCATGGAAGAAATACACAATCGTTCCATCTTCTTTCACTTTTAAGTTATGCCCTTCTATCAGGTATGGTTCATTGATGATGATGCCGGGGATGGAGATGTACGTGACATCGTGTCCGTCCAGCGCACCAACAGCCTCAGCAATACGGGTTACGAGGGACATGCAAGATATGGAGGTGGAAACCCGAAACATCTCTAGCATGTGTAAGAATATTTCGCGAGTAGGAGCAATTTTAATTTTGTGGACAATCGCAAAGTGAAGGACCGAGAAGCTACCAGAAAGCGACCAGAGGGGGGTGAATGGGAGCTTCAAAATTTCCTTACGGAAACTCGATGCCTCTGTCCCAAAATTAACCCCAAGAGCGAACCCTCGAGCTTGCTAATGTCCACGACCCTAGAAGAAGGGTGGATGCTTCCTAGAAGCACAGCGGGGCACTACACAACTCTAGAAAGCCAACGCAAAAGACGGAACTTGAATCCGTCAACGAGCGAGCGAACCGCGAATGAAACAGCGCGAAACAGCAGCGACCGGACTCTGGCCTGCGTCCGGTCAGCAGGGACCGGACGCGTCCGGTCACACAATAACAGGTTTTGGACCTCTCTGTTTCTGACCGGACTCTGGCGTACGGTGCGTCCGGTCAGCTACAGTGCGTCCGGTCAAAAGCCAACCAGCCCAGTGAACAGTGAGACCTGTGCGTCCGGTCACTAAATCAACAGAGCGTCCGGTCGAACACAGGAACACTGCACGTGATGTTCATCGACCGGACTCACGCGCAGTGCGTCCGGTCACCCCGATGGAGCGTCCGGTCGATGCGCAGCAGCACTGTTCGTCCACCGAATCGCCTCGATCTCACCCAAAACAAATCCTCTAGGGATCAAACTTGGTGAGATGAGTCACAAGGAGTGTAGTGAGCTATCTCTAAGAGATCATGGCTCGAACCTTACTCCAAAACGGTGAATCGAAGAATTTCGGGGGAAGGGAGAAAAGTTGACCCGAAACGAAAAATCGATCGATCTCCTAGACCGTGAGGTTAGAGGATGATTCCTTCGGTGGAAAGAAGTGCCTCATGATCTAGAACAAACCAGTTCAAACGGAATTGCAAAAGACGAACCGAGCAAAGAGATCAAGCGACGGGAAAATCGTGGAGAAAAAGGATTCCGCGAAGAACACGAACAAAGCGCGAATCACACCCACGAATTGCAAGCCGAAGCGCAAACACACGCTACGACAAGGAGGTTACGGCCTCCTTTCCTCAAAATCAACAGTACACAGAGTTGCAAGTCTCTCTGCGGATCTTAGCTACAGCAAGGGATGGGAGAGCAGGAAACCCTAAGCGCAGGAAGCAAATGAGATGGCTAAAACTGAGATAGATGGGAGGAGGGTGTCTCCCGACTACTTATCCTACTACTAGCCTAAGTCTATTTCCTACTCTACCCCTCTCTATTCTAATTACAGAGCGAACCAGCTAAACCCTAGGGTTATTCTGGACCAACTCGGTGGTAGGTGTATCTGACGGCCACGCCCGCACAATTCGAAGCGTTGCCTCGACGCAACCTCCGGATCGCCGCCACGTGCCGTCCTCGCTCTGCACCCCCGGTTTTGTGGCCCAAACCGGGAAACCAGTCTTTTCCAGCCGACCCCCGGTTTTGAGGCCCAAACCGGGAAACCAGCCCACCAGCTTCTGAGTTTTGAGGCCAAACTCAGCAAACCCACAGCGCCCAGGTTTTGAGGCCCAAACCTGGAAACCGTCCTCAGCCCGAGTTTTGTGGCCAAACTCGGAAACCCTCAGCCCGAGTTTTGTGGCCAAACTCGGAAACCGTCCACGCCCAGGTTTTGAGGCCCAAACCTGGAAACCGTCCATCCGATGGTTTTTCCCTGGCTCTACCACCAAACCGACGTCGTAGATGGGATACACCTCCCGTGCACCCCGTCCACCGACACGTGTCCCTTGAGTCTACGACTCAGGCAACACATGACCGCATTTCTTCACTTGTCGTCGTCACAGGCTGCCAGCCACCACAGCTGATCCTCGGGCCTCTGGTCCCTCAGTCCAAGCCTCACGTCCGCCCTTCACCGCTCGGTACCTCGGCATGGCACGTCCGCCGCACGGCACGCCCATCCTTCACCGCACCCGGTCCATCAGCACGGCACGTCTCAACTTGACCTTCACCTCGTCGTCGATCACTGTATCCGTGCTCGACACCTGCACAACACAAGCCAAAGAACATGCGCATCATCCCAGTTGACAATCACTCAACACTCAGAGACCCGGCATACACCCATGTATCCGCAATCTCCCCCTTGATGAGTGCATTGTCAACTACTCACACAAATCATAATGAAAAGAAGAATAAGGAAGAAGGAGGAAGGAGAAGGAGAAAACTCAACCAAATGACCCAAAAGCATAGCAAAGCTGAAGAAGGTCAAGTGGAAAGAGCGAAAGAACTTGGTCCCCAAAGACATGGGCAACGGCTCGACGCAACCAAGTAAAGCAAAACTAGCCCTCAAGAAGAGGTAGAACAGGCTCAACACCGCTAGCAGATAGCAAATGGAAACTCCAGAGAAAAGAGCTCAAACCAATTGAAGCTGAATGAAAATCGAAGCAAAATGCTAGTCCCTCAAGATAGAGGCACAGAGGCTCAACACAACTAGCAAAGAAAGCTCGAAACCAATGCCTTTCGGCCAAGCACGCTCTGAACCAATTGGAATGACTCCAAACTAAAAGAGAACCAATCGAAGACAAAATGCCCTGAAAATGTTTGCTAGTTCCTCAAGACAGAGGCAAAGGCTCAACACAACTAGCAAACTCCCCCTCGACAAGTGCAAGCAACTAGG
>CM019822.1:140838563-140876012 GCA_009763385.1 Coix lacryma-jobi var. lacryma-jobi | reverse complement strand
TTTTGATGCTCCTTGGTAACTGTTATTATATGAGAATTCTGCCAAGGGCAAACAGTCATCCCAAGTATCTGCGAAGGTGAGCACACAGGCTCTCAACATATCCTCTAACACTTGGTTGACTCGCTCAGTTTGTCCATCGTTTGTGGATGATATGCTGTGCTATGCAAGAGCTTGGTTCCAAGTGAGGTATGGAACGCTTTCCAGAACTTTGCGACAAACTGAGTACCACGATCAGAGACAATGGTCTTGGGTATGCCATGGAGTTTACTATGTGTTCTTGTACAAAGTGGCATAAGTGGGGACGGTGTAGCTGGTCTTGACTGGCAGGAAGTGAGCTTGCTTAGTGAGGCGATCCACGATCACCCATATGGAATCAAAACCTCTTGATGTCTTGGGTAGACCATTGATAAAGTCCATACTGATATCGTCCCATTTCCAAGCAGGTATAGGTAAAGGTTGCAATTCTCCTCCGGGCTTCATGTGCACGGCTTTGACTTTCTGGCAGTGTCACATTGAGCGACATACCGGGCGATCTCAATCTTCATCTTTGTCCACCAGAATTCTGCTTCAAGTCCTGGTACATCTTGTTGCTGCCGGGGTGGATGGAGAATCTAGTCAAGTGTGCTTCATCAAGGATTAACTTTCTTAACTCAGGCACTTTAGGAACTACTAACCGATTCTTAAACCATACTACTCCTGCATCATCAATCCTGAAACAATCAGCCTTTCCGGATTGGACCTTTTCGATGATGTGCTTGATTCCAGGGTTATCTTTCTGTGCAGCGATGATCTGCTCTCTGATAGGGGTTTCTATTCTGATATTATTCAGAGTTCCTTGGAATCATTTCAATATTCAACTTTTCCAGCTCATAACACAAAGAAGAATCATAGGGTTTCTTCATCAGACAGTTGCAATAAGACTTGCGACTGAGTGCATCGGCGACCACATTCGCCTTACCCGGATGGTAATGCACTTCAAGATCATAGTCCTTAATTAACTCAAGCCATCTTCTCTGTCTCATATTCATCTTCTTGAGTGAAGAATATACTTCAGGGCTTTTGTGATCAGTAGTACACATTACAGTAGAACTGCCGCAACAGATAAGGACGCCAGATCTTCAAGGCATGCAATACCGACTGCTGCTAAACTCGAGATCATGAGTTGGAAATATCTCAATGTCATTGTCGCTTAAGCTGTCGGAGGCATAAGCGATCACTCGACCTTCTGCATCAAAAACACAGCCCAAAACCAGTACCAGATGCATCACAGTAGACATCAAAGGGCTTCTCGATGTTCGGCTGGGCTAGCACTGGTGATGTAGTTAACAGTTTCTTCAGAGTTTGAAAGGCTTGCTCACAGGCTGGTGACCAGACAAACTTCACAGAATTCTTTACTACTCAGTGATAGGCTTGGCGATTCTTGAGAAATCTGGGATGAATCGACGATAATATCCTGCCATTCCCATAAAGCTGCGGACTTGATGAACAGTGGTAGGTGGCTTCCAATCCAGAATGTCTGCCACTTTACCAGGGTCAACTGACACACCTTCAGCGGATAGGACATGACCAAGAAACTGTATCTGATCTAACCAGAACTCACATTTACTGAACTTGGCATATAGCTGATGTTCTCTGAGACGGGATAGAACGATACGTAGATGTTCGGTGTGATCTTCAGGGGTTTTTGAGTAGACAAGGATGTCGTCAATGAACACGACTACGAATTTATCAAGCTCTGGCATGAACACAGAGTTCATGAGGTACATGAAATGCGCAGGGGCATTGGTCAAACCGAAGGACATGACCAAGTACTCATATAGGCCGTATCTGGTGGTGAAAGCTGTTTTAGGAATATCTTCAGGACGAATCTTTATTTGGTGATAGCCAGATCTGAGATCGATCTTGGAGAATACTTTGGCTCCAGCTAACTGGTCAAAGAGAAGATCAATACGAGGCAAGGGATATTTATTTTTGATGGTGACCTCATTGAGTGGGCGATAATCAATGCACATTCTGAGAGTCTTGTCTTTCTTCTTTACAAAGATTGCAGGACAGCCCCAAGGAGACGAGCTTGGGCGAATGAAACCCTTGTCCAACAAATCTTGTAATTGGATTTTTAGCTCTGCCAACTCTCTGGGAGGCATTCGATAAGCTCTGCGGGATATGGGAGCAGTCCCGGGCTTTAGCTCTATGGCAAACTCGACATCACGGTCAGGAGGCAGGCCAGGTAAGTCTTCTGGAAAAACATCAGGGAATTCACAGACCACGGGGATGTCTCTGGTTTCCAGAACATAGGTGGTATTTATTTGAGTGGCTGCTGGTTTTTTGAGGCATTGGAAGTTGGAGAAGGAGTTTGGAGGTACTGTTAGGAATATTCACTCTCACAACTCTATTCAGGATGTCGATCATGGCTTTATACTGACACATCCAATTCATGCCTAAAATGACATCTATTTCCTGATCACGAAGCACTATCATGGTGGTAGGAAATACATGTTCCCCCAATATTACTGGTATACTGCGAACCACTTCCTTAGTACTTATACGCCCTCCAGGCGAAAATATGCAGAAACTTTCTTTTAAATCCTCAATTGATATCTCATGCTTGATGACAAAAGTACGACTGATGAAAGAATGCGATGCACCAGAATCAAACAACACAACTGCAGGGTGATTGGCAACGGGAAACCTACCGAGCATGACGGGCTCTCCTTTCGGGATGTCGCCGACAGTGGTGTAGTAGACTTGCCCGTGCTTCTTGACAATCCTGCCTTTCTAGGCATGTTGCTGCTGGGCACGGTGCTGCTGAGATCCTCCAGGATTCTTCTGAGTATTCTGGGCATACCTCTTGGGCTTTGGGCACTCACGAGACCAGTGACCAAGCTGGCCGCAGTTGTAGCAGGGATGATTGTAGGCTGTTTGTGGAGTGGTGATACGAACACCTGGGGCGTTCGGCTGTGTGGCACTTTGCTGGTTGGCATTATGGGTGGTGGCCGCAGTACGGACGACCACTTGTTGGTTGGGGTAAGGTAGGCGATTTTGGTGGTGGCTAGGGTGATAAATGACCCTCTGGCGCTTGTGACTGCCAGAGAAGCTGCTGGATCCTGCTTTCTTCTTCTTCTTTTCCTCTTGATACTGACGGTTGCTTTCTTCATATGCAACAGCACGGTCAACGGCATCATGATATGAGCCGGTCAGGTTATTGGACATACTTCTGCGGATCTTTGGGTGCAGTCCTCTGAGGAAACAATCCCTCTTCTTCTCATCCGTGTTGACATACTCTGAGGCATACTGGCTAAGATGGTTGAACTGACCCACATACTGCATCACTGTGGAGTCCTTCTGCTGCAGTGCCAGAAACTGATCAAGCTTCATCTTCATTAATCCAGAAGGGATGTGATGTGCACGGAAACCTGTGCGGAACTCCTCCCAGGTTAACTGATGACCTTCTGGCTGGGCAGCCAACAGGTTGGCATACCAAGCGCTTGCTGGACCATGAAGCTGCTGGGAAGCGAACCGGGGTTTCTGGATGTCGGTGCAGTGAAGAAGACCAAACTTCTGCTCCATGGTGCGGAGCCAATCATCAGCTTCCAGGGGTTCATCGGCCCTCGTAAAGACCGGTGGACGGGTTTCGGTGAAATCCACATATGTGGTCTCATGATTGATGTTGTGGCGACCACGGTGGCCATTGTTCTGCTGCCCCTGATTTTGAGCCATCAGGTTAGCAGCGGCTGCCAAGGCTGCAATGGCATCTGCTAGCGTAGCCGGTACAGGCGGAGGGTTTGGAAGGTTGGCACCGTCAGAACCTCCAGCTCCAGTGCGAGTGTTCACAGGCATCTGTTAAGCAACTTGGAACTTAGCATTCAAAGATTAAGTTCTGAAACAACTGACTGAGAAACTCCATTGATACAAAGGTAGATCACTGACAGATACAACTGTCCGATAAGGGGAAAAAGGTACGAAAAGAAAGATACGGACTGACTTAACAAAAGACAGACTAACGCTTCCAAACCTAGACTAAGGTTTTAGGTAAGCAGGTGGTACAGACACATGGGAACTCCATCTCCTAAAAACGGGTCTAGTCTTCGTCGATGATGATCATGTCCTCGTCGTCATCTTCTTCCTCGAGGATGAGCTCAGGCTCAACTTCCTCATCTTCGTCTCCAGCGTGGATGTCTTCGGCAGGTTCAATCTCCTCGTTCATGCTTGGCTCTTGCTCCACGTCCGGTTCTTCCACTACTCCGTCCTCAGGATCCTCGTCAACCGGGGGAACCATGGGGTGGAGTTGGTCGTACAGCTGGTGTACCTCCTCATGAAGCATGTCATTGTACTGCTCAATCTGAGCTGTGTACTGCTGCAGTCCGTGGAGCTCGGCTCTGGTGACGTCCTCGCGGTCCCAAGTAGCATTACGCTGCTCGATGGCGCGGATCGTGTTCCGGTTGGCCTGCTCCAGGGAAGCTCGTGCCTCATAGAACTCCAGACGTGAGTGGTAGAAGTCATGCTCCAAGTTCTTCAGCTCAGCCTTCAGATTCTTGATTTCCTCCTTCAGGTGCTTGCGGGTGCGACGGGGAAAGCGACGACCGTTGGAGGCTTCGCCAGTCTCTTCCCCAGTGCGTGGTGCCAGCTGGTGGCGCGGCTCGCCATTGGGTCCAGTCGACTTGCGAGCAGTCCGCTTGATAAGGGCCATGTCTGGACAAGATTAGATGGATGAGGATCAGAAGGCTAGCAAGAAAAGGTAAAGGCAGTCCACCCAAACGAACTTAGAGAGGAAGTTATTATTAACTTAAGTGATTATGACATGATGCATGAATCGTTCCTACGGAACAAAGCAATGCAATAAATAAACAAGGTACATAGGGCTTAAAACATGTTGTTCCACTAGCTAGTGTTGCCATATGAGAGACAAGATGAGAGAAGCAATTTGGACTCCAAATAGTCAAGTTTAGTTTGTTTGGACTCAAAGATCTTTTGAAGTTTTCGCAAGAACACTGCAACGTTATCGTGAGATGCTCCGATACCACTCTGTGACGAAACGGCCCTAATCTCATGGCCCACAGGTCCCTGTCAACCTCTGACAGCCGATCCCATGTTCCACTTAATTAAGACTGTCCACCACTGGGCTACATCAGCGCTCAATGTCCGCAGGATCATCTCACAATTCGGTTACAGCATTGCATACTTTTACAAATAACATCGGAATAAAGAGCGGAAGACTTAAATAACAATAGTTTTACAAAGCAGGGTTCCAAATAGAAATTAAGGTGCAGTTATTACAAACCAAGTTCTGATAATAGAAATAGACATAGGTAACATAGTGGAGAACAGCAAAGGTACTTATAATCACCCAGCCCGAGGGTGTACAACTATTCTTCGGCCTCATCGGCCTCTTCCTGGACGATGGTCACGCAGCAGGGTGCAAGACACATCGGGGATTCTGCCATACCTGCAGCATGGGTAACAAACCCTGAGTACTGGGGTACTCAACAAGACTTACCCGACTAAAGAAAAAGGGAGAAGACTCAGGAATGAGAGGCTTAGGGTAGTCAAGGTAAGGCTTAAGCAAGATCAAGTATTTTGCAGAAAAGCATTTTTGTAAACCTTATTTTATTTTGGAAATATTCAGTATTTCTCAATTCTTCATCGTTCATGATTCATTTTACATTTCAAAGCATTCCTAGTTGAGAACCACTCTCCGTTGACAGTCAGTGACCAAGTCTCCATAACCGAGGAGCAACGTTAATCCGGATAAATAATACTCAGCTAAGGATCCCTATCCACACTGCATATGTAGCACCCAAGCTTGCATATGCCAACTTGTCTACCACGATTCCTCCAAGATTGGGCCCGGTCCTACGCCACCCGGAAGTACAGTACACCACTCCTATCCAGGTACGACGACCACATGGGTACATGCTACTTCCGCCATCTCTCCACTCCCAGTGCGTGGTTGTCGGTCCAATAAAGGATTCCTCGGAGCCAGAGTTTTCCGAAGTATGTGAATAGTTACAAGTCTTGACCAGCAGGCCCCCATACGGATGGTCCCTAATTTTCCAGCCAGAACTATACCTTGGTTATATCTCACCCAAGCGTAATAGTCCTGTCAGTTTTTCAACCCTGTCCCGGTCGGTGTCAACTGTTGAGTCCCGGACTACAACATGACGGCACCGTACGCTCGGACAACCTCTCCTCGCAATTGACAAGGTACGGATCAGATACCAAGTCAATGGCCGGGGAGTAAAGCCAAATTCCCATAAAAGTTCTTTAAGTGATCACACTTTTGAAAAAAATGGCATTTTATTGCAAAGTCTAATTCAATAAGCATTGCTAAGCATTTTTTCAAATACTTTTGAAAAGCAGGTATCGGGTGTATCAGTGGTCAAGGTGGATAGTGCATCAATTAGGATAGCACACAACTCCTATAAACCTAATGCAATAATTTAACTCAAAAGCATTTAAGGAAATCATTTTATAAATTCAAGGAAAGGGGTTAAATGCACCGGGGCTTGCCTTGAAGAGCAAAGAGGGCAGGCTCGAGGGCGGCGGGGCAGTTGTCGGAGCTCGGGATAGCCTCGGGGACAGGTTCGTCAGCGGCTGCCTCGATCTTGACCCCTTCTTCGGTGACTATACGAATGCAATAATGCATGCACATGAGTATGCTAGCATGAAAAATGCAATACAGGGCAACAACATGAACTCTACTTGATTTTCTATTTTTCTTAATTATTTAAAAAGGTCATTTTATGCAGTTGCTCCAAAAATCACCAAATTAATCACCTAAGTTCATTATGGTGTAGATAGATGGCAAAACAAATTTCATAATTTTTGGAGGTCATTAAGGTGCTCAAATAAAATCAGACATTAATCAACAGAAGGCACTATTTAATAATTAAAATAAATGCTCCAAAATCAACTTGTTCCAAAAGACTTCAAAAAATTCACCAGAGACTAAACACGGCATAGGAAGCTCACAAAAATTTATCTCATGATTTTTGGAGTTACACATGATTTTCTAAAAATCTAAAACCATCCATTTATTAATTAAAAGAGGGACTTTACATTTTCAAATTCTTGCAGAAAAGTCAAGTTTCATATTTTTTCTAAAATACTACATGGTATAAAGAGTCTACCATAAAATTTTCAGAATTTTAGGAGCAACACAGAAAAACACACAAAAAGAAGAAAAAGGAACACTATTCATATCCTTCCGAAAAGGAAAAGAGCACTGTGCTCTTTCCTCGCGAGGCTCGGGCGGAACGGAAGGCTCGGGCGAATCGGAAGACATGTGTTCGCCGAGGCTTGGCTCGGGCGAAGCGGGTTCGGGTGAAACGGGAACGTTTGCTTCGTCCGAGGCCTGGCTCAGAGGCTCGGGCGAGACGGAAACGATCGTCCGTCCGAGGCCTGGCCGGAAGGCTCGGGCGAGACGGAGAACAATCGTTTCGTCCGAGGCCTGGCTAGGAGGCTCGGGCGAGACGGAGAACAATCGTTTCGTCCGAGGTCTGGCTAGGAGGCTCGGGCGAGACGGACAGCAGGGCTCGGGCGAGTCGCAGGCGAGGCGGACGGCGGACCGGCCGTTCGGGACTTGCGCTGGGAAAACCGAGTGTGGGGAGAGATTTGCGGGCTCACCGTGAGTCGGGAGAGAGACTCGGCGAGGCGGTGCAGGGTCGGAGGAGGGAGCTCGACGGTGGAGGTACTCCGGCGGAGCTCTCTGGCGGCGAACGACGTCCGGTGGCTCTGTCCACCAAAAAGGGATTACCGAGGTGCGGTTAGGAGCGCACGGAGGTGAGGAAGAGAGGGCAGGGGTCGGAGGGACGGAAGGAAAACTCACGGCGGCGAATTTCTCTCTTGGCCGAAGCGCGACCGCTTGCCGGAGTCGGGGACGAAGCTCCTGCGCCGGCGATAGGAAGGCAGAGGGGTGAAATTGGTCGCTCCGGAAGGTGGAGCAGCTCAAGGCGAAGGCGGTGGAGGCTTCGGCGGGCGCTGGGGTGGTCCGGTGGTGCGGGGCGCCGTGGTGGCGGTAATGGCGGACTCGGCGGCTTCTTATAGCCGCGGGCGGAGCTGGGGAGGGGTCCGGGCGAGGGTTGAGAGCGCTCGCGCGACATTAAAGGAGGTAGGGAGCACGATAGGGCGGCTCGGTGCGGCGGGGAACGCGCGCGCGGCGGGGCGGCTTGCCGGCGGCCGGCAACTGCGCGCTGTCCGCGGCCGAGGGGAAAGAGGAGGAGGGTAGGGGATGGGCGAAGCGGCGATAGGTAGGGGACCGGAGAGGAAACGAGCGCCAGCGCTTGGCCGCGCGCGGCACGGGCGCGGGTCAGCCGGGCTCGGCATGGCGGCGAGGCTCGCGCGCGGCGCGGCGGCCTTGTCGGAGGCCGGGGCCCCCTGGCTTTAAAACTCGTGCACAGTGACGATATTTAAAGCAAAACTTTCCCTTTCTGAAAACTTGAAATTACTCCCAAAACTTGAACTACACAAGGAAAACTCAAAACACCAAAGTTGCTTAAAATTTTGAGATCTACAACTTTGCCAATACAAACTTTTTCTGAAACTCAAAAGTTTTTGAGATAATTTTGAAAACGAAACAAAAGGGCCAAAATTGAAGTTTGAAGGAATTTGGAATTACTTCTGATTTTGTATTGAAACTTGAAAACCCGTAAACACCAAAGTTGTTCCTCTTGACAAGATCTACAACTTTGCTAAAAGGACCAACTTCAAATTTTGAATAGTTTTTAAATTAATAAAAGAGGGATAAAAACTAAGGTTTGGAAATCAGGGTTTTTCAAAAGGAATTTAAATTTTGTTTTTGATTTTTTTCGAACTTTGATCAACACCACAAGGCATCAGGCACACAACTGAACAGGAATTACACAAAGCTAGGCACAGAGGTGAAATTACCATTTTGCCCTTATAGGAAGGTTTGGGCTTCTAGGGTTTTGAAAAGAGATTGCTACACCAATACTAAGCAATCATAAAAGCAAGGCAAGAAAGATTAATGACTAAAGATGATGACATGTCAGGTTAATTGCATTTTAAACACCAGAGGTGTTACACCAGCGGACGGTGGTGATGAAGGAGGTGAGGGAGGCGGAGGGCATGGAGCGTGGGTCGGACACCATGACGCTGCTCCCGACGTCGTGCGCCAGGAGGCCTGTGGGGCTGAGGTCCGTGCGCGGAGGAGCGATGGCCTCGACACTGCGCGGGGGCTGGGAAAGGAGAGGCGACATGGAGGAGCGGCGACGCGGAGGAGCGACGACCTAGACCCTGCGCGGTGGCTGGGGGAAGGAGAGGCGACTTTTCGTTCGCACGAGGCGGACCGAAGTAGCAAAGCGAAAATTTTCCGCACGAAAACTCTGTCCCTCTTTTAGTCTTTTTAGATTTGTGAGACTAGAGCTAAGATATATGAGGCACTACTCCTTCTTCCATGGATCCCTCTTGAGATATGATCAAATGAACTCTTGGATGATTTGTGAGGAGGGTGGAGGCCTCCTTTTATAGGTGGAGGTGCCTTGGGGGAATGGAGGTCCTCTCTTCCTCCTTTGCAAAGACCAAACCGACCTCAAACTGCCTTCAAGATGTGTTGCACCTGGACGGTAACCACATGAACCGTCATTGCAGAGGCGGTGGGAGTTCACCTGCCAAAGATGGTCGGGAACCGCCTCACTCATGGTGCGGCCGCACCAGGGGTGCGGTCGCACCCCTGGCTGGCCCAAATCGGCCCATCTTTGGTGGGTTGCCTCTTTTGGGCCTCTAGATGGGTCCTGCAAAGTTTGGGCTCATTTGGAGTTCGTTTGATTTGGATCTTGGCCTTTTTATCCTCTCGACAGGGCCCTGATTTGCCTGCTATTGGGCCTATTCCCCCTTGGGCTCATATCGGGTACATTTACATGTGGTATTTTGCATATGTTGAAGCCCGAATGTAGTCGTTTACGTGAATGCCCTCCTGCAATTGACCAAACACCAAAACTTGTGGAAATAGTTTGTTGTAAACCCTAATTCTCATATTGGTGTTGGTTTTATGCGAGTCTTGGCGGTTATAAAGTATTAGTTAAGGACTGCTGACATGGAGATGCCTTGGGGGAGTGGAGGACCTATTCTCCTCATTTGGAAGGTGCAAACCGACCTCTCCGGAGTACATTGAACCTGGACACCCACATAACCGACATGGGAGAGGCGGTGGAGGTGACCGTTCAAATTTGAACGAGTTTCGCGCTGGTGGTGGTGGTGCGGCCGCACCCCTGCTGGCCGCCTCGCCACCGCCTTTCTTTTGTGGGTCGTAGACTTGATGCTCTTCGATGTTATGGTGGGTTCAAGCCCAGATTTGGAGTTTGATGGGCTTCTTCCTTTATTTCTTGATTTTATGCCTTGCCGGAAGGCGTATTCTTCTTGCCTTTTTCATGGTATTCTTTGATTATTCTGCAAGACAAGTGAATCACCAAAACTTGTGGAACTTGTTAGATATAAAAGCTCTAATTCTAGTTTGGTGATCATTTCATGCGATAGTTGGCGGTTATAATTAGGCAATAAGGACCGCCAACATTGATCAGAGATGGCTTGAGTTCGAATCCATTTTCTCCCACATTGACTGTTGGTCCAGTCCTGATGTTGGCAGGGGTTGGAGCAGAGAGTTTTGTAAGCCATGTCTTCTAACACTGGTGTTAAGCTTCTTCTAGCCTAACTGTCTTCGGACAAAGTGGTTGGAGATTTCCTGAGCTTGGCTTTGGCTTTTCTTATTAAAACTTCATGATCGTCAACGTAGTTTTCCGGTCGATCAAATCCAGTCATACATCACCCTACAATAAGATATTCAAGAAACAGACAAGAAGATAGGGTGAGCCTGTTTGAGTGAAGATCAATATGAAGGACCGAGAGTGCAATCAGAAAGCGACCAGAGGGGGGTGAATGGGAGCTTCAAAATTTCTTTTCAGAAACTTGTCGCCACTGTCCCGAGAGTCAACCCCAAGAGCAGACCTAGAGCTTGCGAGTGTCCACGACCCTAGATGTAGGGTGGATGCTTCCAAGAAGCACAGCGAGACACTACACAACTCTAGAAACCCAACGCAACAGACGGAAACCAAAACCGTCAACGGACGAGCGAACTGTGGACGAAACAGCGCAGAACAGCACTGACCGGACTCTGCCTGCGTCCGGTCAAGAGGCACCGGACACGTCTGGTCAATCAAAACCTATTTTGGAACCTCTCTGTTCCTGACCGAACTCACTGAGCCTGAGCGTCCGGTCAGGAGTCGAGCGTCCGGTCACAAAAGGCAAACCTGATGAACACTAGCAAGAGCGAGTCCGATCACTGATCAATAGAGCGTCCGGTCGAGTCAACGAAAACTGAACCGGTCAAACCTTCAACGACCGGACTCTGGACCCTGCGTCCGGTCACCCCGATCACAGCGTCCGGTCACCTCGACGCAGCTCCGTTCGTGCACCGATTCAACTCGATCTCTCCCAAAATGAAACCTCTAGGGTTCAAACTTGGAGAGATGAGTCACAAGGAGGATAGTGAGCCACTCCTAGGAGATCATGGCTCGAACCTATCTCCAAATCGATAAATCAAAGGAATTCGGGGGAGGAGAGAGAAAAACCAAATCAAAACGAAAATCGATCGATCTACTAGCTCGTGAGGTTAGAGGTGAATTCCTTTGGTGGAAAGAAGTGCCTCACGATCTAGAACATCTTGGTTCAAACAGATTTGCAAAAGACGCACCAAGTAGAGAGATCGATCAACGGGAAAATCATGGAGAAAAGCAACCCGCGAAGAACATGAACAAAACGCGAATCACAACCACGAATTTGCAACCGTGTGGCTACCACACGCTACAACAGTGAGATTACGGTCTCACTTCCTCAAAATCTCACGGACACAGAGGTATGGTTCTCTTCTCTGCGGATCTCAGTTCGCTACAGCAGGGAATAGGGAGAGCAGGAAACCCTAGAAGCAAAAGAGCAAATGACTGAGATAGGATGGGAGGTGGGTGTCTCCCTCTACTTATCCTAATTCTAATTCCCACTCTACCCCTAACTAATTACAGAGCGAACCAGCTAAACCCTAAGGTTATTCTGGACCAACTCGTGGTAGGTGGTGATCCGACGGCCACGCCCGCACAACTGGTAGTGTTGCCTCGACGCAACCTCACCGATTGCCGCCACGTGCCGCCACCGCTCTGCACGTCCTTTTCCTGGACTTCGCCCTCGGTTTTGAGGCCCAAACCGGGAAACCAGCCTTCACAGCCAACCCCCGGTTTTGAGGCCCAAACCGGGAAACCAGCCGTCCATCGCCTGAGTTTTGTGGCCCAAACTCAGAAACCCGCAGCACCCAGGTTTTGAGGTCCAAACCTGGAAACCGTCCTTAGCCCGAGTTTTGTGGCCCAAACTCAGAAACCATCAGCGCCCAGGTTTTGAGGCCCAAACCTGGAAACCGTCCACTCGGTGGTTTTTCTGTGGCTCAACCACCAAACCGAGCCGTAGAGGGGATGCACCGCCCGTGCATCCCGTCCACCCGCAAGTCTTCGCTCGTCGCTGTCCCAGGCTGTCAGCCACCATAGCTGATCCTCAGGCCACCGGTCCCTCAGTCCAAGCCTCACGTCCGCACTTCACTGCTCTCGGTCCGTCGGCACGACACGTCTCTACTTGACCTTCACCTTGCCTTTGATCACTGTATCCGTGCTCGACACCTGCACAACACAAACCAAAGAACATGCGCATTATCCCAGTTGACAATCACTCATCACTCAAGACTCGGCATACACCCATGTATCTGCAATCTCCCCCTTGATGAGTGCATTGTCAACTACCAACACAAATCATAATGAAATAGAAGAAGGAAGAAGAAGGAGAAGAGAGAACTCATCCAAATGACCCAAAAGCATATCAAAGCCAGAAGAAGGTCAAGTAGATAGAGCAAAACAACTTGGTCTCCAAAGACATGGGCAACGGCTCGACGCAACCAAGCAAAGCAAAGCTAGCCCTCAAGAAGAGGTAGAACAGGCTCAACACCACTAGCGAGAAAACTCGACACCAATTGAAATACCAATTGAAAATCAAGCAGAATAGAGCTAGCCCTCAAGAAGAGGCAGAACGGGCTCAACACCGCTAGCGAGAAAGCTCGATACCAACTGAAGAGCATAAAAGCAGAGTCGCTAGTCCCTCAAGAAAGAGGCAAAAGGCTCAACACAACTAGCTACCAAAAATGCTCCGAACCAATTAGAAACTTCAGAAAAACTCCGAATCAATTGGAAAACTCAAAATCCTCAAAATCCGAGCTCAAACTCCTTACTCCCCCTCCAATAGTGCACACAACGAGGAAATCTCCCCCTTAGTTGATCTCCGAATCAATTGGAAAACTCAAAATCCTCAAAATCCAAGCTCAAACTCCTTACTCCCCCTCCAATAGTGCACACAACCAGGAAATCTCCCCCTTAGTTGATCTTATGATTTGAGAGAATTTCTCCCCCTTAGTTGAAAATGCACTATCAAGTAACTCCCCTCCAAATGCATATGAGTTAAAATACAAGTTTGCAGCTTCAGGAATATAGTCGATAGAGTATGAAGATGCTCAACAAAATGCTGATCCGATGACTCATAAAATGCACAGAATGCTAGCAAAGGCTCAAACTGATCACCAAATATGAAATATGAACATGTGAGCAAAGTGAGCAATGTTTAGCCAAAAAGGTATTCACCATCAAAATAGCACTAAGCATGTATAGACAGGAAGTCAAACAAGTGCTAAACATGTATACAAGGTGAACTACCCCTAGCAAAGTTCAATCATCATGCTATAGAATGAAACATAGACTTGTGTATTCAAATTTTATCGGAGTTGCAGCGGTTAGATTACACAAGTTCAAATTTCAGCATATGATTGTGAGAGGGTGAAAGCTTGTCAGTGCCTAACTTTTCAACTGTGCGAAGCCTATGCAGAAGCAATCAGAAGCTTAAAGCAACAGTTTCGGTCATACACTACACGGCTCAAGTTTAACTCAATGTGCAATGAGAAACAGTCTTGATACCGTGATGTGTTGACAAGCAATCCCATCTCGATCTTTCCAATTCACTTAACTTGGTTCAAATTTAAAACAGAATATAAATATACCAAGCAAGTGAATGACTCAGAACTAGAGACATAGCAACCTAGCATATATGAAAAGCACGAGTGAATTCAACACATCCTATACATGCTAGTTGCATATCTCAATGGTGAACAATTTCAAGTTTTAAGGTCATTAAGCAAGTTCACCATTCATAAAATAGCTCAGCTCACAACATGTATCAGTGATCAGAAAGAGCATAAGCTACAAGCATCATCCTAAAACATCGGAGCATACACTATACAGAGCATAGTCACATTCTAAAGATTATATACATGAAGCTCTGAATGTAAATATGCAAGATGAAATGCAAAGATGCATGATGAAACCAAAGAAAAAGAGTCAGTCTATAAAACAAGAATAAAAAATGTTTCCCCCATCTAAAAGGGGAAACACACACCAAGCTCGCCTCTCAACCTAGCAAAAGTTGATTGGTCCAAAGTCTTGGTGAAAATATCAGCCAACTGATGATGAGTATCGATATGGCGAAGGTCGATATCACCCTTCTCATAGTGGTCTCGCAGAAAATGAAAGCGCACATCAATATGTTTGGTCTTAGAGTGCAGCACGAGGTTCTTAGCAACGCTAATAGCACTTGTGCTGTCACAAAGCAAAGGAACACGAGAAAAGCTCAGACCAAAATCACGCAAAGTGGCCATCATCCAAAGCAACTGGGAACAGCAGCTAGCCGCAGCAACATACTCAGCCTCCGTGGTAGACTGGGCGACACTAGACTGCTTGCGAGAAGACCACGATACAAGAGAAGAACCAATAAACTGACAAGTCCCAGAAGTGGACTTGCGCTCAATGCGGCAACCAGCAAAATCGGCATCAGAATAACCGCAAAGGGAGAGGGTGGAGGAAGCAAAATACCAAATCCCAAACTCTGGAGTGAAGCATAAGTACCTCATAATGCGCTTGACCGCCTGACGGTGAGAGGTGCGCGGCGACGACTGAAATCGCGCGCAAAGACACACCGCGAACTGGATGTCCGGGCGTGTCGCCGTCAGGTACAGCAGCGACCCGATCATACTCCGGTACTCCTTCTGGTCCACAGCTTCTCCATCCTTGTCCGCATCCAGGGCCGTCGTGGTCGACATAGGTGTTGGAAGAGGCTTGGCCTCACCCATATCGAACTTATTCAGCAAGTCTTTGGTGTACTTGCCCTGGTGCACAAATGTTCCTTCTCGAGATTGCTTAATTTGCAATCCGAGAAAAAATGTCAGCTCGCCCATCATACTCATCTCAAACTCCCTGCTCATTAAATCTGCAAACTTGGCAACCAAAGCGTGAGAAGAACCACCAAAAATGATATCATCCACGTAAATCTGGACCAAGAGAGTGTCTTTGCCTTGCTTGAGGAGAAAAAGCGTTTTATCCACACATCCCATTTTAAAACCCTTAGCAAGCAAAAAGGTTTTCAACCTATCATACCAGGCTCTAGGGGCTTGTTTCAAACCATATAAAGCTTTGTGGAGTTTAAAAACAAGGTTTGGAAACTTGGGATTTTCAAAACCGGGAGGTTGTTCGACATACACCTCTTCTTCTATGTAGCCGTTTAAGAAGGCACTCTTGACATCCATTTGAAAAAGCTTAAACCCTTTGGATGCAGATCCGTTCACCTCGACGTAGCTCCGTTCGTGCACTGATTCAACTCGATCTCTCCCAAAATGAATCCTCTAGGGTTCAAACTTGGAGAGATGAGTCACAAGGAGGATAGTGAGCTACTCCTAGGAGATCATGGCTCGAACCTATCTCCAAATCGATAAATCAAAGGAATTCGGGGGAGGAGAGAGAAAAACCAAATCGAAACGAAAATCGATCGATCTACTAGCTCGTGAGGTTAGAGGTGAATTCCTTTGGTAGAAAGAAGTGCCTCACGATCTAGAACATCTTGGTTCAAACGGATTTGCAAAAGACGCACCAAGTAGAGAGATCGATCAATGGGAAAATCATGGAGAAAAGCAACCCACGAAGAACACGAACAAAACGCGAATCACAACCACGAATTTGCAACCGTGTGGCTACCACACGCTACAACAGTGAGATTACGGTCTCACTTTCTCAAAATCTCACGGACACAGAGGTATGGTTCTCTTCTCTGCGGATCTCAGTTCGCTACAGCAGGGAATAGGGAGAGCAGGAAACCCTAGAAGCAAAAGAGCAAATGACTGAGATAGGATGGGAGGTGGGTGTCTCCCTCTACTTATCCTAATTCTAATTCCCACTCTACCCCTAACTAATTACAGAGCGAACCAGCTAAACCCTAAGGTTATTCTGGACCAACTCGTGGTAGGTGGTGATCCGACGGCCACGCCCGCACAACTGGTAGCGTTGCCTCGACGCAACCTCATCGATTGCCGCCACGTGCCGCCACCGCTCTGCACGTCCTTTTCCCGGACTTCACCCCCGGTTTTGAGGCCCAAACTGGGAAACCAGCCTTCACAACCAACCCCCTGTTTTGAGGCCCAAACCGGGAAACCAGCCGTCCATCGCCTGAGTTTTGTGGCCCAAACTCAGAAACCCGCAGCACCCAGGTTTTGAGGTCCAAACCTGGAAACCGTCCTTAGCCCGAGTTTTGTGGCCCAAACTCGGAAACCATCAGCGCCCAGGTTTTGAGGCCCAAACCTGGAAACCGTCCACTCGGTGGTTTTTCTGTGGCTCAACCACCAAACCGAGCCGTAGAGGGGATGCACCGCCCGTGCATCCCTTCCACCCGCAAGTCTTCGCTCGTCGCTGTCCCAGGCTGTCAGCCACCACAGCTGATCCTCAGGCCACCGGTCCCTCAGTCCAAGCCTCACGTCCGCCCTTCACCGCTCTCGGTCCGTCGGCACGACACGTCTCTACTTGACCTTCACCTTGCCTTTGATCACTGTATTCGTGCTCGACACCTGCACAACACAAGCCAAAGAACATGCGCATTATCCCAGTTGACAATCACTCATCACTCAAGACTCGGCATACACCCATGTATCCACAATCTCCCCCTTGATGAGTGCATTGTCAACTACCAACACAAATCATAATGAAATAGAAGAAGGAAGAAGAAGGAGAAGAGAGAACTCATCCAAATGACCCAAAAGCATATCAAAGCCAGAAGAAGGTCAAGTAGATAGAGCAAAACAACTTGGTCCCCAAAGACATGGGCAACGGCTCGATGCAACCAAGCAAAGCAAAGCTAGCCCTCAAGAAGAGGTAGAACAGGCTCAACACCACTAGCGAGAAAACTCGACACCAATTGAAATACCAATTGAAAATCAAGCAGAATAGAGCTAGCCCTCAAGAAGAGGCAGAACGGGCTCAACACCGCTAGCGAGAAAGCTCGATACCAACTGAAGAGCATAAAAGCAGAGTCGCTAGTCCCTCAAGAAAGAGGCAAAAGGCTCAACACAACTAGCTACCAAAAATGCTCCGAACCAATTAGAAACTTCAGAAAAACTCCGAATCAATTGGAAAACTCAAAATCCTCAAAATCCAAGTTCAAACTCCTTACTCCCCCTCCAATAGTGCACACAACGAGGAAATCTCCCCCTTAGTTGATCTCCGAATCAATTGGAAAACTCAAAATCCTCAAAATCCGAGCTCAAACTCCTTACTCCCCCTCCAATAGTGCACACAACCAGGAAATCTCCCCCTTAGTTGATCTTATGATTTGAGAGAATTTCTCCCCCTTAGTTGAAAATGCACTATCAAGTAACTCCCCTTTGGATGCAGCAAAAGCCAAGAGTATCCTAATAGCCTCCAAACGAGCTACAGGAGAAAAAGTCTCCTCATAGTCTATCCCCTCCTTCTGACTATAACCCTTGGCTACAAGTCTGGCCTTGTTCCTCACAATGTGGCCATCCTCTCCTTGTTTGTTTTTGAAAACCCATTTTGTCCCAATAGGATTACAGTCTGGAGAAGGTGGAACCAAAAGCCAAACCCGATTTCTCTCAAAATTCTCTAACTCCTCATGCATGGCATTGACCCAATCCGAATCCGTCAAAGCATGTCCAACATCTCGGGGTTCAAAATCAGCAACAAATGCAGAATGAGCAAAGTGAGAGATTTGTTGTGACCTAGACCGAGTGACTCGTTCGCCGATGCTGCCGATCATCTGTTGAGGCGGGTGTTGGCACTGAATGTGTTGTGGCGCCTCCCGAGCTGAAGAAACCTCCCCCTCAACAGCAGCTGGTGCCTCCCTGGGTACAAAAGGTACCGCTCGGGGTGGCGGATCCCACGGCCCCCAAGACGAAGAAGAGGGATCGGGGCCGTGAGTCGTAGTAGAAGCTGCTCCTTGCGGCACAGCAGGTGGAGGTGATGCTAGGTCACCCATGCCTTCAGCATCCTCGTCCTCATCATCAAAAAGAGGTTCACCGACCTCATGATCACCTACACGCTCAAAACGAGAAGAAGGATAAACCATGGTCTCGTCGAAGGTGACATCGGATGTCTCCATGACTCCGTTAGTATCAAAGTTAAGTGCACGATAAGCTCGAGTGTGAGTGCCATAACCAAAAAATACACCGTCAGAAGAACGAGACTCAAATTTGTTCAAGTTGCCTTTCTTGAGTATAAAACAGTGGCAACCGAAAACTCTAAAATAACTCACTTTGGGCTATTTTCCAAAACGCAACTCATAAGAAGTCTTTTTCAAGAAAGCTCGAAGAAAAATGCGATTGGAAATGTAGCATGCAGTGCTCAAAGCCTCGGCCCAATATCGCCTAGGAGTCTTATGCTCATCGAGCATCGTCCTGGCCATCTCTACAAGGGTCTGATTCTTCCTTTCTACAACACCATTCTGAGGCGGTGTGTAGGGGGAAGCAAACTGATGCTCTAAACCCAAAGAGTTACAAAACTTCTCAAAATCTGAGTTCTTAAACTCGGAACCATTATCACTACGGATAGCTCGCATTGAGTTCAAAGGGAACTCATTCTGAAGACGCAAAATCAGATTGCGAGCAAAAGAGAAAGTCTCCGTTTTCTCAGCTAAAAAGAAAACCCACGAATATCTCGAAAAGTCGTCAACAACAAGCACATACCACTTCCCCCCAACCGAGCTCACCCGAGTCGGACCAACAAGGTCCATGTGCAAAAGCTCTCCAGGGCGCTTACTCATGACCTGAGTCACTGGATGGTGGGGAGCGGCAACCATCTTCTCATCTCTACTGTAAGGAAAATGGACCTCGGACCATTTAACTTCAGATTTTGGTGTTTGATGAACAACATAACCAAATTGGACTAATGTGTTTGCTAGTATTTGTTTTGTAGTCCAATAGGGTGCAAATGTGACTTGGACTAAGGCGACGTGGTGATCCGATGATAAACACCTCAAGCAAGACATTAAAAGCTCAGCAGAAGACCCTAAAGATCAAGCAAAGTCCAAGGCACAAGAATGGAACCTAGACGGCGCAAGAAATCGCGAAGAAATGAGAAGATAGGGACATCGGACGCTGCATCGGACGCTGCCCACGCAAGCATCGGACGCTCCGATGGCAAACCCTAGCTTAACTCAGCGCCAACAGCAGCATCGGACGCACCGATGTGCTTACATCGGATGTGACGGTAACACTGTGCATCGTGCACAGCGTTACATCGGACGCTGACGGTGTACATCGGACGCTACAGTACCTGCGTCCGATGGCTGTACAGAGAGGTTCCAGAGAGGCTCTGTGAGCATCGGACATGTCAGGTGATCAACCATCGGACGTTGAGGTAGCCGTTGTGCACAGTGCCAGGCTGGCAGCTAGCCGTTAAAGGAGCATCGGATGCGCGTCCGATGGTCACGACTTCAGCGTTCGATGCTACGCTGTGAAGTCCATGACTTTCTCCAACGGCTCTATTTGGTTGGGGCTCTATATATACCCCCATGGCCGGCCAAAACAAAGAGGTTGGAGCTCAATGAAGTATACCAAGTGTATAGACACATATTTAGTTGCTCTAGCCACCAAAGTGCTCAAGTGATATACTAGGTGATTAGTATAGGTGCTTTGCGAAGTGCTTAAGCTAGTTAGACCACCATTTTGCGCTTGCTCTAGGCGTTAGGCCTAGTGTTTAGTGAGGTTGAAAACCTCTTACCTACCGGTGCTTGCGCGCACCATTGTTGTACATCGGCGGGGCTTGTAGTCTTGCGAGATCACAGCAACCGTGTTTGTGGTGTGGCCGCCTCCGTGTACCGAAGGGAACCAGGCACGCGGCGTTTCGGCCGGAAACTTGATAGTGAAGACAGCGAGGAGCATCCGGGAGAGGCTTTGCCACGAGTGGCTTAACCGGAGACCCACTTGCGCGTGGGGAAGAACCGGAGCTATCCATGGAGTCACCCGACCAGGAGCTTGGCCCTTGCGAGGGATTCCTTGCGAGGGACTCCAACGAGGACTAGGGGGAAGCTTGCGCGCTTCTTGATACCTCGGTAAAAATACCGGAGTCGTCGACGGGAGTTTGCTTCTCTATCACACTCTTTAAGCTTCCGCATTTACATTGCTACCTTGTTTATGTGCTTTACTTTTCCTAGCCTGATATGCTAGTTGATAGGTTTGGAAACTAGGTAGCATAACTCCTTTTGCAGTAGAGATAGCAAACACACCTAGCAAAATCTTAGTTGTACATTAGATAGTTTACTTTCTTGCATAGGTTTTGACTAGGTGGAAATTAGAGGCCATAGTTTAGAGTAGAAGTTTTAAGTTGCCTAATTCACCCCCCCCCCTCTTAGGCGTCACGGTCCTTTCAATTGGTATCGGAGCCAGTTGGCTCTCTTGTGGACTCTTGGCTTCACCGCCTTCGAGCCGGCACCCCTAAGAGAGGTTGGGATGGATACCTCTAGGCCTCCGCACTTTGATGGCACTAACTTCCCTTACTATATTGCTAGAATGGCTTGCTTTTTAGAAGCCGTTGATCTAGGTGTTTGGAGAGTCACCCGCGACGGGATGAAACCCATTAAGAATCCCGAAAAGTCTACCGTGGGTGACGAAAAAGAAAATCATCTTAATGCTAGAGCTAAAAATTGCTTGTTTGAATCTATTAGCATGGATGTCTTTAACCAAGTTTTTACTTTACAAACATCTCATGAAATTTGGTTAAAACTACATGAGCTCCATGATGGTACAAGTAATGTACGTGAGCAAAAACATCACCTAACTAAAACAAATTATGATTCCTTTAAAATGAATGATAATGAGCTTGTTCGTGATATGTATTCTCGTTTGAATCTAATTATCAATGAGCTTCATTCTATAGGAATTACAAAGTTAGGTGATGCAGATATTGTGAGCAAGATCATCTCTGTGCTTCCAAAGAACAAATATGCAACCATCATCACCATCCTCCACAACATGGAGGACTTGAGCACCATGACCCCGACCATTGTCATTGGCAAATTGGTGGCATTTGAGATGTCTTGCAAGATGGGTCAAGAAGAAGCCACTTCATCAAGCAAAGACATTGCTCTCCCATGTGAGCACAAAAAGATGAAGGGCAAAAAGCAAATTCAGACAAGCTCAAGCTCCTCAAGTGAAGAAGAAGAGGATGATGAAGATGAAGAATCAAGTGATGATCAAGCCTCCACCTCATCTGATTCCTCCTTAGACGAAGAAGAAACAATCAAGCTTATGAAAGGAGTGAAGAAGATGATCCGCAAGCTCAATGTCAAGGGCGTGCCCATCACCATAGAAGATTGCCTCTTCACCAATCAAAGAAGAGAGCAAAGGAAAAAGGGATGCTATAGATGTGGCAAGAAAGGGCACTTTGTGGAAGATTGTCCAAAACAAAAGCCCACACCCAATGACAAGAAAAAGAAGGGATGCAAGGCCAAAGCTCTTACCACCATCAAGGACATGGGATGATTCATCAAGTGATGATGAAGTCCAACACAAGAGGCATGGCCGCAAGCACTCATCATCAAACTCCTCACATATGTGCCTTATGGCACAAGGTAACTCAAGCTCTATCTCTAGTGATAGTGATAGTGATAGTGATAGTGATGATGAGCTACCCTCTTATAATGAACTTGTGCAAGATAATCTCAATTATGCCAAAGCTTGTACTAGTCAACAAAAGAAAATCAATGCTTTAAAAGAAAAATTAGATAGTTCTCAACAAGCCTACAATGCTATGCTTGAACAATATGAAACCTTTTCAAATTTGAATGTTGAGCTATCTAACAAAATTGAGAAACTTGAAACTAGTACAAGCATATGTGATAGCACAAGTAATGATGAGCAACTTGTTAAGAAAAATGAAAAACTAAAAGCAAAGTTAGCTAGCACACAAGATGCTTACAAAAGTTTGCTTGTTAAAATGGAAATTATGTGCAAACATTGTGATGAGCTAACTAACAAAGTTGCCAACCTTGAAACCATCGGAGCACACCCCACCGAGGCACCTAAAATTGAAAAATCAATCTTTGATATGCCTAAAAAGGATGCCTCTACTTCTTGCATTGATTTACTTGAATTAGACTCACCCATGCGCAAACAAGCTTGTGTTGAGAATGTGATTGTAGATACTTGCACACAAGAAGTTGCAATGGAGAATGAGCTTCTAAGGCAAGAAGTGGCTCGCCTCACCAAGGACTTGACTCAAGCAAAAGGCAAAACAAAGCAAACCCGAATTCATCAAGATAACACTGTCAAGGGAGTGAAGAAGCTTGATGAGGAGCAAACCGTGGTTTCTTATGTTTGCCACAAGGAAGGCCACAAGTCCTATGAGTGCAAGGTGAAGCAGGGGGGAGAAAGAAGAAAGAGAAAAACAAAAAGCAAACAAGCAAGCTCTCCAACACCTACACCAACAAGGTGAACAAGAAGGCCACCACACCTTATCTTGTGAAGAAGAAGAAGAATGACAAGGTGGTGGCCATCAAGGTAAACAAGCAAGCCAACAGTGGGGCCAAACGCATTTGGGTGCCCAAGGACATCATCTCAACCATGAAGAGCACCAAAAAGGTTTGGGTCCCGAAAGGGAAGTGAGTAGTCAAGTGGACTACGGGAAATTTGGAGACTTGGCAAAGGTTGGGTGCATATCATGGGATGCATCACATTGGATCATGTCATTGCCAAGTATGTAAGTGAGAACCATGGACCCAAGTTTCCCTCCCCATGTTAGGTAACTAGATTTAATTTCTTGCAGTTACTTTTGCATCTAGTTCCTTTCCATTGCCTGGGTTTGCATTTGCATATTTAAATCTTTTGTCATGCATTACTAGGTTTATCATATGGTAGTTTTGCTCGGTATCACTGTCATCTTTGGAGAAAATCTGCATGGTTTAAATTGTTTAGGAGCACGGCACATAGCTTCTCTTTCAGGTATCTATCTTATATGTGCCAAAGTCCAAATAGTAGAAAAACAACCCCGATTACCATCTTCAATTGATGTCACATGTTTTGTGATGACATATTGCAAAATGGTTAGTTTGACCTTACAAGTCAATGTGCACTCTCCTACAAGTATTTCAAACTTGTATGCACACTTTTAGGGGGAATTTTCTCTACAATTTGGATGCTTTGAGACTAACACCATTTTCAAGTTTATCCTGTCTGTAGCAGTCTCATTGCAAGGAAAATGAAGTTCCCGGAGACAAGCATCATGTGTGGTGATAATTCATTTGATATCTACATGTGGTATTCCTAACCGATGTCATTATGTTGATTTCAAATTGATACTCTTATATGCTTTCTCCGTGCATTATATAGATTAAACTCCTTTATGCTTATTTTTTGCCCGTTATGCATATGCTTTGCCTTACACCATATGTATGCATACTTTTAGGGGGAGTTTAGCTTATATAATGATTCCTCTCTTGAGCTTTAATGTCTTCCTTTTCGGTGTTTGATTTCAAAGGGGGAGAATTTGTAGGGACCAAAAACAAGCCCAAACTAAAACAAACAAAATAACCAAAATCAATTTTTTGAAACTTCTATGGTTATTTTCATGGGAATGGTTCAAAAAGGGAGGAAGTGACTTATGGAGTTAGGGGGAGTCTTAATCCATAAAGTCACAAAGAGGGACTCTATGGCAAGGGCAAGATATGTTAGATTAAATATGTTGTAATTTGGTATCTTTTAAACATCATATGATCTTGCCTTTGCATTGCATCCTAGCAAGTAGATTGCATTTTAATTTTTTGTATCTTTTAGTTGCTTGCTTTGGTCGTGTTGTCATCAATCACCAAAAAGGGGGAGATTGTAAGGAAAATGGACCTCGGACCATTTAACTTCGGATTTTGGTGTTTGATGAACAACATAACCAAATTGGACTAATGCGTTTGCTAGTGTTTGTTTTGTAGTCCAATAGGGTGCAAATGTGACTTGGACTAAGGCGACGTGGTGATCCGATGATCAACACCTCAAGCAAGACATTAAAAGCTCAGTAGAAGACCCTAAAGATCAAGCAAAGTCCAAGGCACAAGAATGGAACCTAGACGGCGCAAGAAATCGCGAAGAAACGAGAAGATAGGGACATCGGACGCTGCATTGGATGCTGCCCACGCAAAGCATCGGACGCTCCGATGGCAAACCCTAGCTTAACTCAGCGCCAGCAAGCAGCATCGGACGCACCGATGTGCTTACATCGGATGCGACGGTAACACTGTGCATCGTGCACAGTGTTACATCGGACGCTGACGGTGTACATCGGACGCTACAGTACCTGCGTCCGATGGCTGTACAGAGAGGTTCCAGAGAGGCTTTGTGAGCATCGGACGCTGAGGTAGCCGTTGTGCACAGTGCCAGGCTGGCAGCTAGCCGTTAAAGGAGCATCGGACGCGCGTCCGATGGTCACTACTTCAGCGTCTGATGCTACGCTGTGAAGTCCATGACTTTCTCCAATGGCTCTATTTGGTTGGGGCTCTATATATACCCCCATGGTCGGCCAAAACAAAGAGGTTGGAGCTCAAGGAAGTATACCAAGTGTATAGACACATATTTAGTTGCTCTAGCAACCAAAGTGCTCAAGTGATATACTAGGTGATTAGTATAGGTGCTTTGCGAAGTGCTTAAGCTAGTTAGACCACCGCTTTGCGCTTGCTCTAGGCGTTAGGCCTAGTGTTTAGTGAGGTTGAAACCTCTTACCTACCGGTGCTTGCGCGCACCATTGTTGTACATCGGCGGGGCTTGTAGTCTTGCGAGATCACAGCAACCGTGTTTGTGGTGTGGCCGCCTCCGTGTACCGAAGGGAACAAGGCCCGCGGCGTTTCGGCCGGAAACTTGATAGTGAAGACGGCGAGGAGCATCCGGGAGGGGCTTTGCCACGAGTGGCTTAACCGGAGACCCACTTGCGCGTGGGGAAGAACCGGAGCTATCCACGGAGTCACCCCACCGAGAGCTTGGCCCTTGCGAGGGATTCCTTGCGAGGGGCTCCAACGAGGACTAGGGGGAAGCTTGCGCTCTTCTCGATACCTCGGTAAAAATACCAGAGTCGTCGACGGGAGTTTGCTTCTCTATCACACTCTTTAAGCTTCCGCATTTACATTGCTACCTTGTTTATGTGCTTTACTTTTCCTAGCCTGATATGCTAGTTGATAGGTTTGGAAACTATGTAGCATAACTCCTTCTGCGGTAGAGATAGCAAACACACCTAATAAAATCTTAGTTGTACATTAGATAGTTTACTTTCTTGCATAGGTTTTGACTAGGTGGAAATTAGAGGCCATAGTTTAGAGTAGAAGTTTTAAGTTGCCTAATTTCACCCCCCCCCCTCTTAGGTGTCACGGTCCTTTCATCTACAAGAATGGCAAATAAGATCCTTCTCCATGCACAACTTGGGCAATCCTCGGATTAGGCCAAGTGAACTAAGCCTTGCAAGCAAGTCGAAGCTCAAATGTCCTAGTCTCCTATGCCACTTCCAAAGATCAGAGGAGGAAGGTCCAGCCAAAAGACAACGAGAAACTCCAAACGACTCCGAGAAATTCGCACGAAAGACTTTCCAAAGGGCAAAATCACACAAACAAGATTGCCCTAAGGATCCAAAATACGACTGAGATTCGGCTTAAAACGAATCTCATAGTCGTCATCAAAGAGTTGCGAAACAGAAAGAAGGTTAAATGCAAGTTTGAAACAAGAGCAACATCGCGCAACACAAAGTGCTCATTAACTCGCACCGACCCATGAGACAAGCACTTTACCTTGTTGTTGTCGCCGAAGGTGATAAATTCCTTTCCGGCGACCGGACTAAGACTGGAGAACCACTTGACGTTTCTAGTCATGTGCCTCGAGCAACCGGAATTCACCAACCAAACATTCTCCAATCGTTTTACCTACATCAATAAAAAAGACATAGGGTGAGTATACGGTCCAACACTGGGTTAGTGAAGTAGGAAGAGTGCCAGTGTTGGGCCGGCTGCTCAAAAGAACGGTTAGCAGAAAAACCATTCCTAGCTCACCTACAGGGAAAGCGATCACACACACACAGGAAAACGTGGTCCGTTAAGGAAAGAGCATCCATCGCGATACTCAAAACGCGGTGGAGGGTAACGCTTAACAAAACCACCGCCATGGGGTCCGTATCCTGCAAAATCAGGACCCCACCGGGCAACACCTCCCTGACGCCTAGGACCTTAAGGCACTGCACCTCTAGGCCTAGCAGCTCCTCCTCTGAATCATTCGGCACATGCACATCATGGAAAGGATGGTACATGTCCGCATTGTTCATCTCCCCTGGCACGGCGCGCCTCTCTCTTACGCCGAAAGCAAAACTCACTCAAGTGGTCCATCTCTCCCACAGTGCTCACAATGGTACCTCACCGCTCTCATAGGGGGTTGTTGGTACTCACGGTAGTGGGTGTGGATCACTTTTGCCCTTCTGTGGCATAAAGCTCCTCTGAATAGGTGGCATGTATCTAGCTTGTTTTTCAGGTGATTGGGTTTGGGATGCCACATTTGTTTCTTGGGTGGAGCTCTCGGAGGTTCCTCATACACTCCATCTTTGGTGTTAGGCTTGAGTGGCTCTTTGGGTGAAATCTTGGTAAGCTGGGATTAGTGGTGGAGTTGGGCTTCTCACTCGGGTTAAGATCACTCGACTCTCCAATCTTGCCAAAAGAAGAAGCATCAACGCCCTGAGCAAAACCTACACCAGGACCTCCAGCAGCACGCTTGAACTGGGAGATCATCATCCTAAGCTGCGGCTCACCACTAGACACCCATGACAAGATGGTCTGAAGGTATTGTGTTTCCTTCTTCCTCGTTTGAATCTTGTCATGCTTCACATTGGCTATCTCCATCTCCAAACCCTCACACAAAGCGGCATCTAGACACACAAGTGCTATCAGAGCTGGCCTTCTCAAGAGGACACAATCTTGGCATTCTTCTCTGCCAACTCGGATTGCAAGCCTACACAAGATTGCATGCACCAAGTACGGAAGATCTAGCTCTAAGCTCATCCACCTCTCCTACCAACACAGCATACTTACTTCTCAAGGTGAGAAGATCAGTCATGGTGTGGTGGAGCACATCTCACACTCCTCCTCATCTGTGACAACAATGGTGGACTTGACAGATTCAAGTTCCTTCACCGTATCCTCCCACTTCTGCCTAAACTCCTTCCTCTCTCTAGCAGCGCGCCTAAGCAACTTGTCTTGACTAAGGAGAGCGGCAGTAAGTTTCTCGACCTCAGCAGAAAGCTCATCGGGGGTCTGAGATACCTGGGAGGTATCGTCGTCGTCGTTCCGAGGGATGTCCTCCAGCTCGCCGTCGACCTCCTTGCTGAGGGCCATGGTGCAGAAGCCCTCGTCGTCGGTGAAGAAGCAGAGGCCGTTCAGCTTGTCCTCGATCCTCTTCTTCTTCTCGGACTCATCATCGCTTGAGACAAGCGGAGTTCGTCATACCGAGCCGTCGACGTCACTAAGCGTGGCGAAGAAAGCACGCTGCTCAGCCTGGGCCTTCTCCAAGTACTTCTTCTTGATGTACTCTTATCGAAGCCGCCCTTCCGCTTGTGCTTCGCGGGGACGTACTTCTCCTTGCGCTTGCTGTAGTCGTACTGTGCCCATGATCGCCCTTCCCAGATGTGTGCTTGTTCTTCTTGGGACAGTTGGCGATGAAGTGGTCGGGGTCGCCGCACTCAAAGCATCTGAGCGTCCTCCTCGCGGCGACGGTTCATGCGGTTGTTGTGGAACCGCGAGACACCGGTTGGCAAGCAAAGCCAACTCGTCATCCCCCATGAACTCCAGCTGCTCCTCTGTGACAGAAAGAAGTGAAGAGAGTGCAAAACCCTCCAGAGCGGTTAGCAGAAGAGCCAGAAACAAGCCATAGTCGGCCAGAAGAATTTTCATAAGAAGCCCTCGACGTGGCGTCAAATCTCACTAGACTGAGCTTACTAAAGAGCTCGTCGCATGTGAGGGTCTCATAGTTAGACGATTCGATGATCGCTTGGACCTTTGAGTCCACACCGACCGATCGAGAGTATGCAAAAGCTTCAAGCTCTCTCATGATCGTCAAAGGCAACAGCTCCTTGTTAGCCCTCATCTTGTTGACAATGACCTGAAAGCGAGCGAATACACTTTCTAATGCTCTCGCCAGGCATGTGTCGAAGTTCTCATAACTCTCGCTTATGTGACTCGTAGAGACGGATTTGACTTGAGTGGTTCCCTCATGGAAGCGCATGAGGGTCGCCCAAATCTCATGAGCCATGGGGAGGTGAGAATGCGATCAAACTCGGACATGCTCAAACAGGAGAAAAGAGCGTTTACGCGCTCGGCTATTGGCATCGTGCTCATTCATCTGAAGCTAAGTAACATGAGCAGCCAAGACAACGTAATCGGCCTTGTTGCAAATCTCCCAAACAGAAGAGCCCATGCTCTGGAGATAGGCCGACATGCGTATCTTCCAATACGCACAGTTCGTCCCATCGAAAATGGCGGTTTGCCCACGCCGCGATCTATGTCGCCTTCTGTGGATCTGGAACCGGCTAAGGTGGAAGATCCTTAACCCGCTCCGATACCAATTGAAGGACCAAGAGTGCAATCAGAAAGCGACCAGAGGGGGGGTGAATGGGAGCTTCAAAATTTCTTTTCAGAAACTTGTCACCACTGTCCCGAGAGTCGACCCCAAAAGCAGACCTAGAGCTTGCGAGTGTCCATGACCCTAGATGTAGGGTGGATGCTTCCAAGAAGCACAGCGAGACACTACACAACTCTAGAAACCCAACGCAATAGACGGAAACCAAAACCGTCAACGGACGAGCGAACCGTGGACGAAAGAGCGCAGAACAGCACTGACCGGACTCTGCCTGCGTCCAGTCAAGAGGCACCGGACGCGTCCGGTCAATCAAAACCTGTTTTGGAACCTCTCTGTTCCTGACCGGACTCACTGAGCCTGAGCGTCCGGTCAGGAGTCGAGCGTCCAGTCACAAAAGGCAAACCTGATGAACAGTAGCAAGAGCGAGTCCGGTCACTGATCAGTAGAGCGTCCGGTCGAGTCAACGAAAACTGAACCGGTCAAACCTTTAACGACCGGACTCTGGACCCTGCATCCGGTCACCCCGATCACAGCGTCCGGTCACCTCGACGTAGCTCCGTTCGTGCACCGATTCAACTCGATCTCTCCCAAAACGAAACCTCTAGGGTTCAAACTTGGAGAGATGAGTCACAAGGAGGATAGTGAGCTACTCCTAGGAGATCATGGCTCGAACCTATCTCCAAATCGATAAATCAAAGGAATTTAGGGGAGGACAGAGAAAAACCAAATCGAAACGAAAATCGATCAATCTACTAGCTCGTGAGGTTAGAGGTGAATTCCTTTGGTGGAAAGAAGTGTCTCACGATCTAGAACATCTTGATTCAAACGGATTTGCAAAAGACGCACCAAGCAGAGAGATCGATCAACGGGAAAATCGTGGAGAAAAGCAACCCGCGAAGAACACGAACAAAACGCGAATCACAACCACGAATTTGCAACTGTGTGGCTACCACACGCTACAACAGTGAGATTATGGTCTCACTTCCTCAAAATCTCACGGACACAGAGGTATGGTTCTCTTCTCTGCGGATCTCAGTTCGCTACAACAGGGAATAGGGAGAGCAGGAAACCCTAGAAGCAAAAGAGCAAATGACTGAGATAGGATGGGAGATGGGTGTCTCCCTCTACTTATCCTAATTCTAATTCCCACTCTACCCCTAACTAATTACAGAGCGAACCAGCTAAACCCTAAGGTTATTCTGGACCAACTCGTGGTAGGTGGTAATCCGACGGCCACGCCCGCACAACTGGTAGCGTTGCCTCGACGCAACCTCAGCGATTGTCGCCACGTGCCGCCACCGCTCTGCACGTCCTTTTCCCGGACTTCGCCCCCGGTTTTGAGGCCCAAACCGGGAAACCAGCCTTCACAGCCAACCCCCAGTTTTGAGGCCCAAACCGGGAAACCAGCCGTCCATCGCCTGAGTTTTGTGGCCCAAACTCAGAAACCCGCAGCACCCAGGTTTTGAGGTCCAAACCTGGAAACCGTCCTTAGCCCGAGTTTTGTGGCCCAAACTCGGAAACCATCAGCGCCCAGGTTTTGAGGCCCAAACCTGGAAACCGTCCACTCGGTGGTTTTTCTGTGGCTCAACCACCAAACCAAGCCGTAGAGGGGATGCACCGCCCGTGCACCCCATCCACTCGCAAGTCTTCGCTCGTCGCTGTCCCAGGCTATCAGCCACCACAGCTGATCCTCGGGCCACCGGTCCCTCAGTCCAAGCCTCACGTCCGCCCTTCACTGCTCTCGGTCCGTCGGCGCGACACGTCTCTACTTGACCTTCACCTTGCCTTTGATCACCCTATCCGTGCTCGACACCTGCACAACACAAGCCAAAGAACATGCGCATTATCCCAGTTGACAATCACTCATCACTCAAGACTCGGCATACACCCATGTATCCGCACAATAGTGGGTCTCGATTATCATAAACATGTGTGTAGAGTTTTTCCTGGGTATTCAACTTATCTCCTAATATCTCATGGTCTTCTCTGAGTAACTTAGAAAGGTTAGGTGGGATGTGCTTTTGGAATTACACATCCCCAGCAACGACATTTCCTTATTGTTCCCTGGCAACGGTGCTAGAAATGCTTGTTGACATCTCTTAGCATCACTTCAGATAACGGCGCCAGAAATATGGGTAGACAAATCTTACGTCATCACCTTTAAAGCTAGGTTGTCACCACTAGCAGCAACACTAGAGATGTGGTTGTATTTATGATCATGCCCTTATAAAATATGAAATAAGATTATCCGCAAGCGCACAGATAAAATACACTCGTTGTAGCATTTCACTTAGGAGAGTTCCTAGGTATCGTTATTTATATTATGCCTCTACTTCTATGTCTCAAGAGAGTGGCAGGAGATAAACTTTTATAGACTAAAACACACACATGTATGATTATGATAAGAGTTCCACTAGATCTTCTCAACACAGGAATCAATCATAACAGATATAAGATAAATAGATTAGGATAAACCGAAAAGAGTTCCATAGAGCATTTTCCATCTAGGGTTTGATCATAACTAGAACTAGAAAGAGATAGATTAACTTCCTAATATGGTTCTAACTATAGGTCATAGACTACATCATTTAGTGCAATTACGTTATTTATACGCAGGAGACATCACGCATGGAGGATCAGATCCAGAGTTTATCCCCTCCGGGTGACCGCGTCTTACCAGGTCTATATTCGGGGAGTAGACTACAGAGGAATCAACGAGGCTATAAGAGTCACCCTCGCGAACTACCACTTGTTGGCCCGGAATATAGGGTGCATTCGCAGGTAAACAACGTATAAACACCATGCTTACACAATGTTGACCACTCACTCATTGATCATCAGAATGAGCGCTATACAAACAGGAGCATAAACATAAAGATACCCTAGCTATGTTAAATATATAATCAAAGTAGATGATGAACACTATAATTATGAACACGAAATAGTAATAAGTTATATCAAGTATCAACTAGAACAAGAACTAGAAGATGAATAAGAACTAGAAGAACAATTAGAACAAGATTAAGAACACAATGATGAACTAGAAGAAATAGATGATGAATTAGAACACAAAGATGATGAACTAGAAGACAATTAGACAAATAGAAGAACAATGTTGATACAAGAGAGAAGTTACAAGGCTATTACCTAGCCTCCTCACGACTAGATTCAGAATCCGAGCTTCCCTCGACTCTTCTAATTCTATTCTAGCTATGAACTAAATGATCTGAACGAATATGACTTGATTATGTTCTGAAGATGTCTCAAGGGGGTCTAAGGCTGCTTATATAGCCTGGTGGGATGAACCGTAGCCTTCGGATCAAATCGACCTTAATCAAGGGCCTAGATACGTCGAGGAGTTCGATTAGGTCACGTCGAGCGAAGATGGGTCTTGACCATAGGGGGCCCAGGGCGGCCGACCTGGGGGTGGGGCCGGTCGACCCCACGTTCCAGTTGTCGGGCTCGTCCTTCATTGCGGTGTCTTCTAGATTCTTCTAGTGTCCCTTTCCGATTGGTTTGCGCAATTGGTCATGGCGTGGTTGGATTCTTTGTCGTCATCTTCCTGTCTGGTCCCTGGATAATTCTGGTTTACTGTAGCTAATGAAATCTTGTCTGTTACACCCTTGGACTTTGTATGGATAATGCTTGTTCCAGAGTCTTTCAAGTCATATTCATCGATGACTCTCGCTCTGGGACTCCATAGATGGCAGATGATATGTTTGTTGCGATCATCTCAATGAGCTCTACACAATGGTGTGCTCTGATTCTTCACTTGAGGTACTTTCTTATGATGAAATATTGGATATCCTACAAAACAAGTGAGAACAACACAACTCATGGAACTCGTTAGAATCAAACCCTATAGTTATACTCTTTGAGTCATTTCAGGTCATTTATAAGGTTAGTTGATGATTTAAAATAGGAGTTAACTACCGTCAACACTAGACAACATTGTTAAGCTCCATAGCCTTCCACAAACTATTGTGACTGATCGAGATACTTTTTGTCAACCAATTCTAGAAGCAATTATTCAAGTTGTACAAAGTCAACCTCAATTTCACAACTACATATCACCCACAATCTGATGGCCAAACAGAGCGAGTTAATCAGTGTCTTAAGATATTTTTGCGGTGTTCTATCGAAGATTCTCCGAAGAATTGGAAATCATGGCTTTCCGTGGCACAGTTGTGGTATAATTCCTCCTTCCATAGCTCACTAGGGTGCTCTCCTTTCAAGGCCCTATATGGATACGATCCAAATTTGGGAGCCTGCCCAAATTCGGACAGGTTTGCCTGCAACCTCAACAACTTGGGAGGACTGCTACGTCATCAAGTAGTAGTTTCCCCCCAAGCCAGTACTTCGGTACTCCCTCTATTCCCTCTGTCTCTTTTTAATTGTCGTCCGGAAAACGTGGCTGTGAGGGAAACACGGATTTCGAGAGACAGTTATTTAGAGACGGAGGGGGTAGGGGGAGCCGTCACACCCCAGAGCTGAAGATGGCAAGACGTGAAGGCCTGTTCAAGCTCAAAAAACAATATTCATATTAATGTAATAGTTAGACTATGACATGTGGGTTCTTTGGGAAGATGGTTGTATGCCTTATCTCTCATAACATTGTGTTGGAAGGGATACGATATCAGACTAACTAGGACCGGCAGCGTGCGTTGCCGCGCCCGCTTTGTCGCGTGCATGCTTTGATCGCTTGGTTGTGTTGGTTGCTGATGTTAGGTGGATGAAAATGCCCCGAGGGAAGACAGGAGACCTCTCGACTGTGAATAAGCTAAATCATGTTTGAAATGTCCACTTGATAAAATAAAATTGTTTAGCAACAGTGGTAAGATAGGACACCGGCAAGTCATTCACAGCTCACCAATGACCACAAACACAAGAGCAATACTGACCAGATAATATGATTAAGGTGCAGTGTATCTTTTTTTGCATCGACGCTGATTGCGTTGGTTGCTGATAACCTGATGCTACGTTGCCATTCAGTACTGATGCCTCCAATGCAAATTGTTTGTACTCTGTACAGATCAGTGACCGAACCATCAATTTATCTTCTTTTGTTTCAGAGGAAGACTATGGCCTTATATTGAAAGGAAGATCTGTTTACATTGCTAATGCAAAAATATTGACTGCGGGTCTTGGCTTCCTGATAACCAAATGCTACAGAATCACCAAGAATTAGCAGCTTTGGAAACATTGTCTGCAAAGAATAGTGTCAGTAATTTTAGAAAGAATCCAACCAAAAATACAGAAGTTGAACAAAAATAAAGAAGCAATGAAAAAATAAAGAATGCGTGATGAAGTTGAACAAAAATAAAGAAGCAATGAAAAAAAATTATATAATATTTTTCCATGAACTTGAGGCTAGGATGCTAAATGTGGAAGCATCAAAGGAACAATCAAGTAGCAGCTGAAGATAATGTTGCATTCATCAGTATCATGGAGGTAGTCATGTGAATCTTGGACAACTGAATAGTCGTGTGAATCTTGGACAACTGAACTCCCATCTCTCTCTAAACCACAGTGTGTTACTGCACATTTTTTTTTTAATCTCTGAACAAATCAGAAACCTATTTTTGTGTGAAAGATGAGATAGGCTGAAATGCATGGACAAAGACATTTGAATAGCTGTAAGAAAACTGGACCAAAAAGGAAGTACGTAAAGATTAGCTGTCATTATTCTTTCAATACAAAATTACCATGAGGTATGTTTGCTACAATCTGCATCCTAAAGCCGAATGTGGAAGACCATGGCGGAAAAATACCTGTCCTTGTTCGTGATGACAAATGCATATCCATTTTTTCTGATTGGAGAAATGCAATCTTTTAGATGAATTTCTTAAGGATAAACACAGTAGTAATAGAGTCAAGCCTTTATCACAAAAGAAGAATAAATGATAGCATTTACCATAAATCATGCTAACAACCATCATATCATATTCCTCTTTCATTTGTGGGCTCATCAGTGCTGCTAGCCCCAACGGCAAGGAGGGATTCCAATAGGCCATATGCCACAGGGAGCGTGCGGGATCGGAGTCGGACTGCGAGGCTGGCGGAGGAAGAGGAAGTCATGCAATGATACTCAGGAGAAAGAGGACGTAGGGAGCGCGACGGCGGTCCATCGGATTTGACCGCGCCCGTGGTCCGCGTGGGACTGATAGCACGAGGAGGCCGAAGACGACCACATCGCCTCAGGTCCTCCCGATGCCGCAGGTCTCAGGGGGGCGGCTGTGGCAACGCCGAATTAAAATCAAGGAAGCAAAGCCATGGAGTAAGGAGTATATACGGATAAGAATGTGGCCGCCTAAAGAATGTACTGATAAGAACTCAGAAGCCCTACCTCGAGGCAATCGCAATGACACGATGTCTTTCTGTCAGTTGATGCTCTAGCATGATGTGATAATAACAACAAAGGCATCATGGCATCTTGGGAGCAGTCAAGGGACACCTAGGCGCACTGCAATGGCCCCCGACGATTGACGCGTGGTGACATGCAATGCGTGTCGGCCACACCGGTGGTATAGACCACAAAATATTAAACTAATGCAGGCACACGGAGGACGGACGGGTCGATGTGACGCCAGCTCGGCACGCGCTCCACGCGTTGGCCAGGAAACGCCGTAGCGAGGCAGAAGCCTCGGATGAGGCCGGATCCCATACGGTATAAGGAACTTAATATATAGAAAGAGAGTCGGAGTTGTTCCTCTGCACTCGGTCGAAATCCGGTGATCCCCTTGCCTGCTCACGTTGACGGCACCCGCCGGCGGCCACGGGCATCACACGGCCGCCGCATGCTGTCCCGCCTGCTCGTGTCACGCTAGGGTTTGCCATGGCCGGCTTGCTGTTGCTATGTCCGACTGAGAGAGGCAGGACACGCGAGAAAAAGGAGGTGAGATTCTGAAACCTTCTTATTAATATAGGAATTTAATCGATTTAATCCAATCCTGATCGGTGAAGAAATCATGTTGGACGCACCAAGGAAATCCCACGTCCGAATTGAAATCGCAAATAATTCGCCTTTCTCACGAAGCTGCCTTCCACACCGCTGGTCTTCTCGCGAAGCTGTCTCTTGCGAACGACGCACAAGCGCAATGTGCTGCTGCCGGCCTCTATCGTAAACTCGTACCGCTTCCTTTGGCGCCGCCAATGGAGCTTCTCGCAAAGCTGCCTCCGTGTTGCCTGGGCGAATGCGCTGGTGCCTCAAGGGTGAGAGAGGGGGAGCGAGCACGCGGGAGCGGACTTACGAGGAAGAGCAGACGAGCGGGGAAGAGAGACAGAGGGAACCGCGGTGATGTGCGGTCGTACGGGGGAGACGGGAACGGGACGAAGGGAGTCGCGGTGTTCTTTGCGGACGGCGTAGCGCAGCCGCAGCCGGGCGTGGGCCGACGGCGCGGCAGGGCGGGGGCGGGCATGGGCTGTCGGGTCAGCGCGCGAGGTGGGGAGCTGGGCGGGGCGATCCGACACAGACACACAGGCCTTGTTAGGTTCTGTAAAATGCAGAGAAAAGTTACTGTAGCACTTTTGTTGTTATTTGACAAATTTTATCCAAACATAGACTAACTAGGTTCAAAAGATTTGTCTCAACGTGAACAGACTAAAAGTACAATTAGTTATTTTGTTAGCTACATTTAATGTTTCATGCATGCGTCTAAAGATTCGATGTGACGAAGAATCTTGAAAAATTTTGGGTAGTTTTGGGGAACTCAACGTGGCCAGAATACGACGATAACAGTCGGGTCTTTTTAGGTGTCAAGATTTCGGCTCTGTTCGCTTGAGCTACAAGCCGGCTTTAATCCACACAAATCAGCCGTGGAATAGTATTTTCCTCTTACAACAAATCAGTCAGCTCATAAGTCGTGCCGAACAGAGCATTCATGTGTTCTAAAGGATAGTTCACCTGCTTAGCTAGAAAGCAATGCATGATGAAGGCATAATAAATGTGATACAAAAGCTAGGCTTAATAAATTTAGTTGTTAGGCATCTAAATAATCTAGCTAAGTTTAGCTAGATTTAGCTATTCCAATCCAGCTAAAATCAGCTAAATTTTAGCTGAGTCTATTAGCTAGAGCATCCAAACACCCTAGCTAAAATTTAGCTAAGAAACTTTTAACTAGCTCTGAATTTTAGTTAGGTACGTCTAACAGTCCCTTACATTTTTCATCTTCGTTCTCGTCAGTCGTCACCCTGACTCGCTACGCCATGGATAACGGCTACGCTGACTCCTTCGATATTGTGAGGGTCACGCTCTAGCTAAGTCAGTGGATCACTGCCGAGCCCAAACCGGCTAGCATCACTATCCAAACCAGACCCAGGAGAGGGTAATCAGCAATAATGGGTTTCTCTATCACTACTAGTTCCCGGACCCGGCAATGGTAGAAAGATATCACTTTCAAATCAAAGCTACACTCTGCAATGATAGTCTGTTGGTAATTAGAAAG
>CM019822.1:140799924-140838063 GCA_009763385.1 Coix lacryma-jobi var. lacryma-jobi | reverse complement strand
TGAGTTACCCTCACTTGTGGGTGAGTTCTTGCGGCGCTCGAGTGTCGAGCTAGGTGTGGTGCCTATTAGCCGCCGAACTACCAAAGTGTGTGGTCGACACAACGGGGACTAGCTTGGTGGCAACCAAGTGAACCTCAGGAGAAAAATCACCGTGTCAACTTCGTGTTCATCTTCTCGGTGGTTTGCAAACTCTTTTCACTAGCTTGTATTTACTTGTTCATATACATGTGCTAGTTGCTCTTATGATTAGTTGGCTTGTGTAGCTTGCTAGTTACCTTCCTTGCTTGTGTAGCATAGAAGTTGATCCCATGAGTGACTAGTTGACTTGTAGTCTTGCTAGTCACATTGCTTAGTTTGTGTAGCTAAGTTGAGCTCTCTAATTTGGCTTGTGTAGCCCTGTTATTGAGCATTGCTAGTGAGCTTAGGCTTTGTGCTTTTTGCTTAGTGGCATGTGTAGGAGCTCCCCGGTTGTTTGAGTACTAGTTGCTTAGGTTTGTGTAACCTTGCAAGCTAGAATTGTTTAGGTGAGCTCTAGCTAGCCCGACACCTTATTTGCTTTGTTTAGGATCTTTTATAAGGTGTCATAGAGTATAAGTAGAGGGGTGTAGTCTTGGCTAGACCGATAGATTTAATTCCGCATTTGTTTCGGTTAGCCATTCCGCTGCAATTAAGTTTAAGTTTTTAGAAAAGACTATTCACCCCCCCTCTAGTCCGCCATCTCGACCCTTCAACCAAGCTTCGCGAAGGTCGGAAGGTCAGCGACGGAGGCATCATCATTAAACGTCGAGTGCGAAAGATGCACATTCGACTTCTTCGGGGCCATCTCCGCAGCTCACAACGCGCTCTGCAGGGATGACAAAAAACATGGAAGGTCAAAATACATAGCGAAGTGAGAACATATATGATGAATGATTGACATTGATAAGGAAGGTTTGAGGCTTTTACCCGGTTTAGTCCATATCTCGCTATGCGCTTATTGTTTATGACTAACCGGTGGCGTGAGTTGTGTTGTGTTTCTGTGTTGGTCTGCGTGTGCGACATGTGTCTCTTGGCTGTGTTGATGTGCAGGTGTGGAGCTCGGATACAGTGGTCAATGGAGAGGTGAAGGTCAAGTAGAGACGTGCCGTGCCGACGGACCGGGAGCGGTGAAGGATGGGCGTGCCGTGCGGCGGACGTGCCATGCCGATGTACCCAAAGCGGTGAAGGGCGGACGTGAGGCTTGGACTGATGGACCAGAGGGCCAGAGGACCAGCTGTGGTAGCTGGCACGTGGCATCGGCGAGCGGGAGCACATGGGGATGTGCGATGCATCGGCCGAGTCGGGAGGAAGGCGCTGGAGTCGTGTCACTTGGCGGGAGGTCGGACACGGGCTTGCGTGCGGTGCAAGTGCCGTCGGCCAAGTCAAGAAGGAAGGCGAAGGCGTTGTGCCCGGCGTGGAGGCTGGACATGCATCGGCATCGGTGCCGGTGGTCGGGGTGTGCGAACCACATCCCATCTACGGTGCGGGTTCGCTCAAAAGGCTACCATCGACGGTTTCCGAGTTTGGGCCTCAAAACTCGGGTGGACGATTTCCAGGTTTGGGCCTCCAAACCTGGGCGCGCAGGTTTCCGAGTTTGGGCCTCAAAACTCGGGATGGACGGTTTCCAGGTTTGGGCCTCAAAACCTGGGCTGGCGGGTTTACCGGTTTGGGCCTCAAAACTGGGGGTGGTCCGAAAGGACAGTCGACGCGTGGCGGCGTGGAGAGGCTGGCGCGGCGGCGAAGCTATCCACGAGGAAGGCGCGGTGGTGGACGGTGGCGGCACGTGGCGGCATCAGGGAGGTCACGTCGAGGCGAAGCTACCGGATGTGCGGGCATGGCCGTCGGATGAGGATTGACCGGACTGGACGGTTTTACCCCTGGGGGGTATTTGGGACGAGTGCTTAATGTAAGGGCGTTTTGGTCTTCGGACGTGCGCCTATATATATGAAGGGGGCTGCTAGGGCACCCGCCATCCTTGGAGAGTTCTTGGTGGTGTCTCTCTCATTTTGTTCCTGTGAGAGAAGGCTAGGGTTAGGGAGAGTTGGCTCTTGTTCTTGAGCTTTTTGCCATCCAAGCTTTGTGTTGCTAGGATTGGCTTGTAGCCCGACACCAAGTGATTAATCAATCTTCCATTCATCTGAATCCAAGGATCAACTTCGTGGTTGAATTCGCGTTTTGAATTTGTTCTTCGCGTTCTTCTTTTCTCCACGATTTTCCCGTCTCCCGATCTCCCTCTACGCTGCGTCTTTTGCGATTCCGTTTGAATCAACTTGTTCTTTGAAGTGAGGAGAACATTTCCACCGAAGGAATTTATCCCTACCCTCACGAACAAGTAGATCGGGCCGAAATCGTTTTTGTTCTTCGTTCTTCCCCTTTTCTAATGTTCTTCGGATTTCTCATGGATTAGTTGGGTTGAAGCGATGATATCCTAGGATTTGCTTCTCAACACATAGAAGAACATTTGGGTGAAGTTAGTTTGCAGCCTTATTCGATTTGGTGAAGATCCAATCGATTTTGGGTTTGTTCCGCGCTGTTTTTGCGCTTTCTGGGAGGTCGCGGACAGTCCGCCATATAGGCCGCGGACAGTCTGCGCATCGCGGCTTCAGCCGAGCAGTGGCTGTTGGCCTCGGGCGTTTTCCCCTCGGGTGACCGGCGGACAGTCCGCCAGTGTTGAGCGCGGACAGTCCGGGCCCGAGCAGGGACTTTGCAGCAGCGTTGCTATTTTGGCTCGGTAGCCGGCAGACAGTCCGCCAGGACCCGCGGACAGTCCGGGGTCCTCATCGGACGCTGCACAGAGCAGACACCGGACGCTCGGAGTTCACTGTTCATGTGAACCGCGGACAGTCCGGCGTGCAAACCGCGGACTTTCCAGGACCTGTGCAGGGCTGTAGCAGAACAGTTCGGTTTTGGGTGTTTTGCCTGCGGACAGACCGGCCCCCTAGCGGCAGACAGTCCGGCCCACATCGGACAGTCCGGGAGCCTGACGGTGGACTGTCCGGGAATCTGCAGCTTGTGCAGTTTTATAGCGTTGGCCCTCCCGGCTTTTCCGCTTTGTCTCTGGACTTCTCGTTTGCTCCTAGAGTTCACCTAGGAACCTCTCTAGGTATCTTTGCTACTAGTTAGCATCGGTATTTGGAGGAATCCCGACGTAGCCCTCTATCTACGTTTGGGAGTGGGTTGTTTAGGCACGAACTTGTCTCGGGGTTTTGAGAGTTTTGATTTGCTCTCTTGTGTGGTGCCTCGCTGTGATCCTAGGGATCATCCACCCTCCTTTCGAGGGTCGTGGGCACCACGTTTGAGTCCGAAGCTTTCGGGGTTGATTTTATTGGGACAGAGGCCATAATTTCGAGAAGAAATTTTTAGGCTCCCATTCACACCCCCCCCCTCTGGTTGCCTTGCTATAGCATTTTCGGTCCTTCAATTGGTATCGGAGCCACTTAAGGATCTCTCTACCTTAACCGGTTCCGGATCCGCGAAGGCGACCTTTTTAGAGTGGTTTGGCTTCCGACGTGGTTTGTCGAGGTGTTGAGCTTTTTGTTTGGCTAAAACTAACCGTGCTGTTAGAAATGGCACCAGCTCTCTCTACTAGTGTGTCTTTGTCCTTAGGTTCGAATCATGGACATGTGATCGAGGATGACATTGCTAGGAGAAGGAGGAGTGCCGATCTAGAGGCAGAACATGAGGTGGATGCTTTGCTGGACTTCCTGGATGGTGATGAGGTTTCAATGGAGGATCTTCTACGTGAACTTGGCAAGGCCAAGAAAGGTACACTTGTCGGTAGTCTTTTGACTTTGCATGACCGGTATGATGCTTGCTATGTTGATAATATTAAATATGATGAGCTTTGTGATACCTTGCGTAGAAAGATCAAGAAATTGAAATGCTCCATCACTAGGTTGAAATGTGGTCTTTCTCATTGGAAGTCTAGTGCATCTTTACCTTGCACCTCAAGTAGTGACATGGTTAGGAAGGTTGATGAGCTACGCTTTTCTCTTGCTAGCTTAAAATCTGAAAATAAAATGTTGAAATCCAATGCTTCCAAACCATGTTTAGTTTGCATTGACTTGCGCAAGGACCTCGATTGTGCTAAAACTGAAATAGCCTTGCTAAAGTCAAATGCTTCTTTACCATGTGATAACTGTGAATCTTTTGTTGCTAGACTTAGAGAATTTTGTGTGATTCACAGGACATGTGTAGATGAACTTGAGCATGTTAGGGCTAAAATTGATGAGATAAATTCTAGGCCTTGTAGCTTGTGCTCGTTAAATAAAAATGCTTGCCATGCTTCTAATGCTTTTCATGATTCTTTGCTTGATGGGAATGGTGATGTTTCTTCCACCGATTTCATTTGCACATCTTGCATTGATTTGAAAAAGGAAGTTTTGGCTTTGAAAGTTTTGCGCGATGATATGAGCGCCAAGTTGGTTGAGCACAATGATATGAGTGCCAACCTTGAAAAAGAAATGAGCTCTTGCGTACCACATATGCCGAGTGCATTAGGGAGGAGATGGGAAATTTGAAAAACTCTCCTTGTGGTACTTGTGATCGCCTCATGTTTGAAAATGAGGTTTTAGCTAAAAGATGCAAGAGTCTCTGTGCTAAGTCTTTTGAGTCACGCATTTCTTCCAACTCCGATGTTGATATTTCCAAGTTTGCATCTTTGCAACCGGAGTTGAGTTCTTGTGTTGCGCGTGAGTCTTTTGACGATAGCACTAGTGTCAAGGTTTCGGATAGCTCTTTCATAGCTACTCCCAACCTTGTTGTTTCTTCGAGTGATGTCCAAGGGACTTCTCTTGACAAGGGTGCTTCTCATATTTTTGGGACTCGTCCTCCCAATCCGGTTTTTCATTGCACCTTTTGCAAGAAGGAGGGACATTCGCTCGATTTTTGTTTTCGCCGTGTCAAGCACGAGCGGCGAATTCGAGCTAAGGCTTTTAGGAAGCCGCGTAGCCTTTCCCATGGCACGTATGCTCCTAGCGTTGGCACCAAGTTGGTGGTTGATGCTTCTTGTTCTAAGTCCCAAGGGACTTCTCACTTGTCGGAGAATGGTGTGCCTTCCAGTAGGCCTTTGTACCATTGCTCTTTTTGTGAGAAAGATGGGCATCAAGAAAGCTTCTGCTATCGGCGTGCCAAACGCTTGCGCCAAGCTCGCTCTTCTAGGAAGATGGTGATTCATAGCCTGTCTCATGGCATGAACACTTGTGCTCCTAGCAAGAAGCCCATTTTTGTTGATGGGATTTATGACTCCTTTTCTAGTGGGATAGGTCATGGTCGTGGACATGCTTCTAGTCCTTCTTCTCTTGGTCCACGTCATGCTTTTCATGATGCTTCTATTGGTTCTTCTACAAAGACCTTGGAAGATGTTTGCCTCTTTTCCCGTGGTACGACTCGTTCTTCTCCTCGAGTTGTCCTTTTGAGGAATGCTTCCAAGGGTGTTTCTCAATTGCATTTGAACCAACATTTGCATCATGCTAACCCACATGAAAAGTTGAGATTTGTGACTAAGTCCTGGATTCCCAAGTACATGCTTGCTAACCCTTCGGGATCCAAGACTCGGGTTACTGTGTCCTCTTGTGTGTAGATATGAGGACGCGGGGTGGAGAACACGTGCTTGATGGAACTTGGTCTTTTAGAAGTGACCAAGGTTTGATGGTTCTCTACACCCCGCTTAGATTTGCCTCCAAAGAGGCTTTTGCTACTCCGTGAGCTTTCTTATACACTCATACCTTGTACATCCATGATCTATGCCTTGTGGTATGAGATGGTCTTTCATGTGCTCACTTGTATAGTTCTTACATGTACATTTTTCTTTTGTATCATGTTTTGTTTTTAGTCTAGCATGTGCTATCCCCTGTATATCATGTCATGCTAGCTTTGTGTATAGCTTTTGTGGAGGAGCCACTTTTCATGCTAGTTGGTGATCCTCATGAACATCGTGCCATGTTTTATCATACTTCTCCATGAGCTTTATTTGTAGTGGTATGATGTTCATTAGGTGTCACTTGTCAGGTGCTAGTTTTGTGTAGCTACATGTACCCTGTTGACATGTTTAAGTTGAGCACTAGTCTTTTCCTCAATTTTATCATGTTACATGCTTTTGGATCTATTGCTATCATTATTTTGCATTGTAGCATGTGTTGAGGTTTAGGTTGTGTTTGGGTTGATCATGTCACTAGGCTGCATTTTGCTATACAATGCTCTATCCTGTTGCATGGTAGTCTTGACTAGGTTGAGTTCAGATCTCCTTGCGGTATCATTCATAGGTAGATCTCTTTTTGTTGAGAGTTCACCTTATGCTTATTATGTGACTAATCGTTTTCGTGGAGACCTTGAGGTCACACTAGACGAGACAATGCCTTGTGTTTTTCTTCTGCTTTTGAGTGTGCAGGAGAACAGGAGCCTGGAGAGAGCATTTCGGCTCACGGACCCAATCCCACTTCTTCCATGACTTGGGGTTCCATTCGAGCAGCTCTCCAGCGAGCACTAGCAGCACCTGTGCGAGCGACAGCATCAGGCGAGGGGGAGACGACATCGGCGAGGCAAGCGCCCCGGAATTCAGCAGATTCAGGCGTCCCCTCGGGCATCACACCAGCAGGCGGTCATGCGCTTCATGAGGTACCTCCGACACACTTCTGAGTTCGGTTTTTGGTACAGTCCTTCTTCGACCCCTTTCTGTTGTGTGGTCTTTTCGATGTGGATTTTGCTGGCTGTCGCTTGAGCATTTCTTGGCTCTTTATTTGTGTCTTTGGTGCGTATTTCCCTTTTAGTTGGGGAATCATTTTGCTTGTTGTATCTTAGTTGGTCTTCTCCGATACCCCTTTTTGTTTTGGGTTTTCCTTATAGGCTACCTTTGCATGCATCTCATCATGTACATCTTGCATTTTAGAGCTTCATGTCTAGAGTAATGAGAATGAGATTATGCTCTTGTTGGTATGCCTTGTCTATTCATGATGATGCTTGTAGCTTAGGCTCTTTTTGATCACTTGATACATGTTATGAGCTAAGCTATTTTTGCAAATGGTGAACTTGACTAATCAACTATAAAACCTTTAATTTGTTCACCATTGAGATTAGCAACTAGCTTGGGTAGGATGTGTTGAGATCACTTGTGCTATCTTTTGTATGCTAGGTTGCTATGTCTCTTACACTGAGTCATTCACTTGCTTGGATTGTTCATATTTACCTTGTGCTTAAAATTTGATCCAAGTATTAGTGAAATGAAAGGATCGAGATGGGATTGCATGTGTCAGCACCTCACGGTATCGAGACTGTTTCTCATTGCACATTTGAGTTAAACTTGAGCCGTGTAGTGTAAGACCGAAACCGGTGCTTTAAGCTTCTGATTGCTTTTGTTGCATAGGCTTAGCCCGGTTGAAAAGTTAGGCAATGACCATGCTTTTAACCTCTCGCAATCACATGCTTTAATATGAACTTGTGTTAATACCGCTGCAATCTCCGATAAAATATTGAAAATAACACAAGTCTATGCCTCATTCTATTGCATGATGATTGAACTTTGCTAGAGGTAGTTCACCTTTTATACATAAGTTAGCACTTGCTCGATTTCCTGTCTATTCATGCTAAGTGCTATTTTAGTGGTGGACTCCTTTTCAAATGGCTTAAAACTGCTCATATGCTTAATTGTTCATATTTCGTATTCATTTGATCAGTTTGAGCCTTTGCTAGCATTTGTATTGATTGCTACACTTTCAGGGCAGCACCCTTTTGAGCATCTTTTCATTTTGATTGCTATACACTTGAAGCTGTTGCATTGTGCATATCATGCATTTTAGCTTAGTGTTCATACCCCCAGCTCTGATACACTTTGTGGTCACTTTCAATGCTTTTCACTAGCCCCCACATGCTTTTGGATGACTTGTCTTGTGTTTGTGTCAACTTTGGGAAAAATGTTAAAACCCCTCAGCATGTTCCCTTTTGTCAAGGGGGAGAAGCTGTTTGCAAGGGGGAGCTTGAGTGTTGGCACAAAGGGGAGAGTCATGCATTTTTGGGGAGAGCTTTGAGCAAGGGGGAGTTTAGCTCTTTTATGTTCTTCTTCACTCGGTATAGCTCTTTTATGTGTCTCAATTGGTATCCATCTTTTGGTATGGAATGCAATTGGTGTCATGAGCTTTGTTGCATAGCTTCTGTATATAGGCTTGCTTTCAGGGGGAGTCGCTTTTGTGTTGCTGCTTCTCTGTGTGCTCCGAGTGATTGTGCTCCATTTAGTGTTGAGCTTCTCTTGTGGTTTCTCTCAGTCGGTATCGAGCCTGCTAGTCGTGTTGAGCCGTTTTTGCCTCTGTCTAGAGGGACTAGCAGTTTTTGCTTGGTATTTTCGATTGGTATGGACCCTTCAGATAGTTGCGTCGAGCCTATGTGCCTCTGTCTTGAGGAACTAGCTATTTTCACCAATTCTTGGCTGTTTGTGATCAGTTTTGCATTCTTATGCGTTGATTCAGCCTCAATTGGTATTGAGCCTTGAGCTAGTGGTGTTGAGCCATTTTCTGCCTTTTCTTGAGGGCTAGCTCATTTTTGACTAGGTTGCGTCGAGCCGTTGCCCATGTCTTTGGGAACCAAGTCTTTTGCTCTATGTGATCGAGTTTTGCTCATTGTTGAGTTGTTGCTCCGATCCCTTACTTGGTTGCGTTGAGTCGTTGCCCATGTCTTTGGGGACGAAGTTATGTCTCATGACAAGTGATTTTGTTCTTTGCCCTCCGATGGCTTTTGATCACTTGAATGAGATTTTCGGTTATGGTATCTCAAACCATCTCTTGTGCCTAGTTTTTGTCAATTCAATCATCAAGGGGGAGAAAGAGAAAGAGAAAGAAAAAGGGGGAGAAATTAACCCAAAACCAAGTGGATAAGTACCTTGGTCTCTCTTTTGTGATGATTGTTTGACAATTTTATTTGAGATTGGTTTTCGAGTACCTTTTGGGATTTCATGAAACTCTTGTTTTATCTTGACTCTTCGGTTGTGTGGAGGCTTTGCCCGCTTTTCCCGTTTCTTTCGGGACCGAGAGCTTTTATTTGGAGTTTTCATGACCCTTCCTCATCTCAAGTAGCCTTGTGTTCGCTTTTGTTTTGGCTTTTGGGCACTTGGATGAGGCTTGCCTTCAAACCCTTCCTTTGTGGTTTATTTTTAGTCAATGCATTCATCAAGGGGGAGATTGAGAACATATATGATGAATGATTGACATTGATAAGGAAGGTTTGAGGCTTTTACCCGGTTTAGTCCATATCTCGCTATGCGCTTATTGTTTATGACTAACCGGTGGCGTGAGTTGTGTTCTGTTTCTGTGTTGGTGTGCGTGTGCGACATGTGTCTCTTGGCTGTGTTGATGTGCAGGTGTGGAGCTCGGATACAGTGGTCAATGGCGAGGTGAAGGTCAAGTAGAGACGTGCCGTGCCGACGGACCGGGAGCGGTGAAGGATGGGCATGCCGTGCAGCGGACGTGCCATGCCGATGTACCTAGAGCGGTGAAGGGCGGACGTGAGGCTTGGACTGACGGACCAGAGGGCCAGAGGACCAGCTGTGGTAGCTGGCACGTGGCATCGGCGAGCGGGAGCACATGGGGATGTGTGATGCATCGGCCGAGTTGGGAGGAAGGCGCTGGAGTCGTGTCACTTGGCGGGAGGTCGGACACGGGCTTGCGTGCGGTGCAAGTGCCATCGGCCAAGTCAAGAAGGAAGGCGAAGGCGTTGTGCCCGGCGTGGAGGTTGGACATGCATCGGCATCGGTGTCGGTGGTCGGGGTGTGCGAACCACATCACGTCTATGGTGCGGGTTCGGTAGCTGAGCCTCAAAAAGCTACCATCGACGGTTTCCGAGTTTGGGCCTCAAAACTCGGGTGGACGGTTTCCAGGTTTGGGCCTCAAAACCTGGGCGCGCGGGTTTCCGAGTTTGGGCCTCAAAACTCGGGATGGACGGTTTCCAGGTTTGGGCCTCAAAACCTGGGCTGGCGGGTTTACCGGTTTGGGCCTCAAAACCGGGGGTGGTCCGAAAGGATAGTCGACGCGTGGCGGCGTGGAGAGGCTGGCGCGGCGGCGAAGCTATCCACGAGGAAGGCGCGGTGGTCGACGGTGGCGGCACGTGGCGGCATCAGGGAGGTCACGTCGAGGCGAAGCTACCGGATGTGCGGGCATGGCCGTCGGATGAGGATTGACCGGACTGGACGGTTTTACCCCTGGGGGGTATTTGGGACGAGTGCTTAATGTAAGGGCGTTTTGGTCTTCGGACGTGCGCCTATATATATGAAGGGGGCTGCTAGGGCACCCGCCATCCTTGGAGAGTTCTTGGTGGTGTCTCTCTCATTTTGTTCCTGTGAGAGAAGGCTAGGGTTAGGGAGAGTTGGCTCTTGTTCTTGAGCTTTTTGCCATCCAAGCTTTGTGTTGCTAGGATTGGCTTGTAGCCCGACACCAAGTGATTAATCAATCTTCCATTCATCTGAATCCAAGGATCAAATTCGTGGTTGAATTCGCGTTTTGAATTTGTTCTTCGCGTTCTTCTTTTCTCCACGATTTTCCCCTCTCCCGATCTCCCTCTACGCTGCGTCTTTTGCGATTCCGTTTGAATCAACTTGTTCTTTGAAGTGACGAGAACATTTCCACCGAAGGAATTCATCCCTACCCTCATGAACAAGTAGATCGGGCCGAAATCGTTTTTGTTCTTTGTTCTTCCCCTTTTCTAATGTTCTTCGGATTTCTCATGGATTAGTTGGGTTGAAGCGATGATATCCTAGGATTAGCTTCCCAACACATAGAAGAACATTTGGGTGAAGTTAGTTTGCAGCCTCGTTCGATTTGGTGAAGATCCAATCGATTTTGGGTTTGTTCCGCGCTGTTTTTCCGCTTTCTGGGATGTCGCGGACAGTCCGCCATATAGGCCGCGGACAGTCCGCGCATCGCGGCTTCAGCCGAGCAGTGGCTGTTGGCCTCGGGCGTTTTCCCCTCGGGTGACCGGCGGACAGTCTGCCAGTGTTGAGCGCGGACAGTCCGAGCCCGAGCAGGGACTTTGCAGCAGCGTTGCTGTTTTGGCTCGGTAACCGGCGGACAGTCCGCCAGGACCCGCGGATAGTCCGGGGTCCTCATCGGACGCTGCACAGGGCAGGCACCGGACGCTCGGAGTTCACTGTTCACGTGAACCACGGACAGTCCGGTGTGCAAACCGCGGACTGTCCGGGACCTGTCCAGGGCTGTAGCAGAACAGTTCGGTTTTGGGTGTTTTGCCTGCGGACAGTCCGGCCCCCTAGCGGCGGACAGTCCGGCCCACACCGGACAGTCCGGGAGCCTGACGGCGGACTGTCCGGGAATCTGCAGCTTGTGCAGTTTTAGAGCGTTGGCCCTCCCGGCTTTTCCGCTTTGTCTCCGGACTTCTCGTTTGCTCCTAGAGTTCACCTAGGAACCTCTCTAGGTATCTTTGCTACTAGTTAGCATCGGTATTTGGAGGAATCCCGACGTAGCCCTCTATCTACGTTTGGGATTGGGTTGTTTAGGCACGAACTTGTCTCGGGGTTTTGAGAGTTCTGATTTGCTCTCTTGTGTGGTGCCTCGCTGTGATCCTAGGGATCATCCACCCTCCTTCCGAGGGTCGTGGGCACCACATTTGAGTCCGAAGCTTTCGGGGTTGATTTTATTGGGACAGAGGCCATAATTTCGAGAAGAAATTTTTAGGCTCCCATTCACCCCCCCCCCCCCCTCTGGTCGCCTTGCTATAGCATTTTCGGTCCTTCACGAAGGCTTGAAACGATAGCGCGTCAAACAAACAAAAAGGGAATGCAGTTAACCGAGCCAAAATGAAAGGCGCAGAGACTAACCACCTGCGGGTGATCGAACGGATCAATGTCGGGGATCGACTCCAATGCCCCCCCTTGGCTCGTTCGCAAGGGTTTGATGACCAAGCGCCCGATGCGAATGTCACCAACCTCGGCAGTTTTTCGCCTAGGGATCACTCCGCTCCGACCGCGTCGACGTGCCGGACCTTTGCCTTTCGCCTTTGAGTCTTCAGCTTCTTCCTTGCTTTCGTCAAGCAAGGGTCTTTTGGCATATTTAACTCACATCGCGTCAAATGCGCGATTTAAGCGACGGCCGCGGCCGAGATTACCAAGTTGAAATTCGCTCTCCTTCCATAGGTACGGCCCAAAAATCTTTCTAGCCTCCCTCTCAATAAATTTGACATAAGATTCATCATCAACAAAATTGCTAGGCCTTTCGATCAACAAGCGGGGCCCTCGATAGCCACCTTGGTCAGCAAAACCCTCAAAGGAAGTCTCGCTGCACAGCGGATTCATCCCCACAGCCATCCACTACTCGACAAGGTCTCGGCTAATTTGAAACCAAGCAGTGAGCAAAAACCCATCACCACACCTAACGCTATCCTCCTCAGTCAGGGCAACAGGCGGAAGGCGCTTGCTAGGATACTTCTCCAAAACCAAAACAAGCTGAGACGCTTTCTTACTACCCTTAGCCATTTCAGCGTCAACCACATCATCAGAGCAAACCCGATAGTAGAACCAAAAGTGAGTCCAGTCGGGCCATTTGTTCCGATACTTTAGTGAAATAGAAACGCTGCCTCGGGTCTTCCGTGGAACAAAGTTGATACAACCAATTTCGCTGGGTAGCTCCTTCCCAAAAAAAGGGTCATTTACTTTTGACACCTTCCGGTGGATATTGTAGAAGCGCAGGAAAACATCAGCCCGAGGTGTGTACCCAAGCATCTTCATCGCCATAGCGAAAACACTGAGTGTGACGAACGCGTTCGGTGTTAGTTGGTGCACCTGAATCTCAAACCCCAAAAGACCATCCGCCACAAATCCCTCAAGCGGGAAGTCTAGCGCCGCGACAAAGTAATCGCGAAACACGACCGCTTCATAGGGTCACGGAAGAGGAACTTCCTCATCTCCCGGAACACGACAGGTAGCCAGGTGATCCATCTGCAATGTCCCTTTCTCGGTCAAAGAATGCAGAGCCGCCGATGACATCCGCGAAGCTCCGAGGTAGAACGAGCAGTCAGTAGGAACCATCACCGAAACGGAATCTCCTTCGTCAGATAGAGTTCCACTATGGCCCGGGACCCGTGGAGCAACCCCGGAGCCGATAGAAACGTCAAAACTACGTTCGTGACGTGACGACCCAGAAGTCCCATCACTTTCGCTAGAAGAGCCGGAAGATGACGTGGAAGTGGAAGACGCCATCTAACATGGCGGCGGAAGACAAAATAAACAAGAGCCCATACAAAAACGGAAATCTCAAAATTGACAACTCCAAAGAACGAGTAGACAAACGAAAGAAAGGGAAAGCATAAACAGCACTAACCAGGTCGAAAGGCCCACACACAGCAATGTGAAACGACGAAAGCTCCCTCGGCGAAAGGCGTAGCAGCAAACGGGAAAGCAGCGGAAAAAAGTTATGAAGCAAGGGCCAGGGGAAAACAACTCTGCAGGAACCTCCCCTAGTTTATATATGCGTAGACTGGGCGCGTTCCTCGAGAAAATGAAAAGACGTATGGGCACAAAAAACGAAGCGTCGCAGCCATCAGACTCGAAGCGTCCAGTCACATACTTAAAAAAATAAAATAATATATATATATAATAAATAAAATAAAAAGTAATATATATATATACATATATATATATATATATATATGCAAATACACATTTGAGTAACAACAATAATAATAATAATACGGAAAAATAGAAACAAGAATTTCCTCTAACTCAGCTTCACAGCGAAAGCGAGGAACTCCCTTGGGCGGGCGTAGGTGCCTGGCGAAAGGACATGGTCGAACCATGCGAGGCCATGGCCGCAACCGTGAAGGGCTATTGTTGGGGCGATACCCAGGGCACAGGCATCCCTAGCCCACGTTCTCAGTGTGGCCGTCGGGCGAAAGTGCTTTCGCTCGAATGGGTACAGAAGGCAGTGTAAGCAGGTGCCGAAGGCAGTGTAAACAGATAGTCGAGGTCGCAGTTCGAGTGACTATCGCGCGAATATGTCGAGGACGCGGTTCGAGCGACTATCGCCCGAATGTGCCGAGGACGCAGTTCGAGTGACTATCGCGCGAATGTGTCGAGGACGCAGTTCGAGTCACTATCGCGCGAATGTGTCGAGGACGCAGTTCAAGTGGACTGTCGCGCGAATGTTCCAAGGGCGTGATCTGAATGGCTTTTGGCGCGGTTGTGGGTTCCGCGCTCCTCGTAGGATACTTTCGTCGTACTGGTTTTGTCGTGGATTCTTTCGCACGTCATCGGATTCCTCGGTCGAGAAAGAAGGGGGCCCACCGGTTAGAAAGAAGCTATGCGCGTCCGGGCCAACACCACAGGGGCGAAGTTACAATGGAGCCCCTCGGGCCTAGCGGGCCGTGGGGGCCGCGGAGTAGATGGAAAGGGCAATTATGTAATTATAACGGGGGTAGTTGGCAGGACACCTCTGTACTTGTGACCTCTTTTTTTAATTAATATAAATACCTCTACCTCTCCCGGTACGGGGGGAGAACACTGTTCACTTTCACAATAAAACTGTCGTTGTCTTTCGCATACTTGTGCATCTACGGCGGTCGCGCGTTAACCTGCTGTTCACGGGTTTTCGGCCCTGAACCAACACTAGGGGGTGGGGCGACTGGCCAACCTGGAGCCATCTGGGTTCCAAGCCATTCGTCATGGTGTCTTCTAGAACCTTTCATTATTTCACCGTAATGGGACTTCTCCGTCCGTTTGCACAATTTCGTCAGTGGTACCGTCCACCGTTGGTTTTTCCCGGGCTCTACCAACAAACCGGCGTCGTAGAAGGGATGCACCGCCTGTGCACCCCTTCCACCGACATGATCGCACTTCTCCGCTTGTCGCTGTCGCAGGCTGCCAGCCACCACAGCTGATCCTCCGGCCTCCAGTCCATCAGTCCAAGTCCACGTCCGCCCTTCACCGTCCGATACATCGGCATGGCACGTCCGCCGCACGGCACGCCCATCCTTCATCGCGCCCGGTCCGTCGGCACGACACGTCGCAACTTGACCTTCACCCGCCATCGACACTGTCTCCGTGCTCGACACCTGCACAACACAAGCCAAAGAACATGCGCATCATCTCCGTTGACAATCACTCATCACACAGAGACTCGGCATACACCCATGTATCCGCACATGACTTGGGGTTCCATTCGAGCAGCTCTCCAGCGAGCACTAGCAGCACCTGTGCGAGCGACAGCATCAGGCGAGGGTGAGACGACTTCGGCGAGGCAGGCGCCCCGGAGTTCAGCAGTTTCAGGTGTCCCCTCGGGTATCACACCAGCAGGAGGTCATGCGCTTCATGAGGTACCTCCGACACACTTCTGAGTTCGGTTTTGGTACACTCCTCTCTTCGACCTCTTTCTGCTGTGTGGTCTTTTCGATGTGGATTTTGTTGGTTGTGGCTTGAGCTTTTCTTGGCTCTTCGCTTGTGAGTTTGATGTGTGTTTCCCTTTTTAGTTGGGGAAGCATTTTTCTTGTTGTATCTTAGTTGGACTTCTCTGATACCCTTTTGTCTTGGGTTTTCCTTTTTAGACTAGTTCTGCTTTGTCTTTGATAGACTAGTTTTTGCATGCATTTCATCATGTACATTTTGCATTTTAGAGCTTCATGTATACAGTAATGAAAATGAGACTATGCTCTTTTTGGTATGCCCTGTTTATTCATGATGATGCTTGTAGCTTAGGCTCTTTTTGATCACTTGATACATGTTATGAGCTAAGCTATTTTTGCAAATGGGGAACTTCACTAATCAATTATGAAACTTTAATTTGTTCACCATTGAGAGTGGCAACTAGCATGGGTAGGATGTGTTGAGATCACTTGTGCTACTTTTTGTATGCTAGGTTGCTATGTCTCTTGCACTGAGTCATTCACTTGCTTGGATTGTTCATATTTACATTGTGCTTAAAATTTATCCAAGTATTAGTGAAATGAAAAGATCGAGATGGGATTGCATGTGTCAGCACATCACGGTATCGAGACTGTTTCTCATTGCACATTTGAGTTAAACTTGAGCCGTGTAGTGTAAGACCGAAACCGGCGCTTTAAGCTTCTGATTGCTTTTCTTGCATAGGCTTAGCCCAGTTGAAAAGTTAGGCAATGACCATGCTTTCAACCTCTCGCAATCACATGCTTTTAATTTGAACTTGTGTTATACCGCTGCAAATTCCGATAAAATTTGATAATAACACAAGTCTATGCTTCACTCTATTGCATGATGATTGAACTTTGCTAGGGGTAGTTCACCTCGTATACTTGAGTTAGCACTTGGTTGATTTCCTGTCTATCCATGCTAAGTGCTATTTTAGTGGTGAACTGCTTTTGAATGGCTTAAAACTGCTCATATGCTTTATTGTTCATATTTCATATTCATTTGATCAGTTGAGCCTTTGCTAGCATTTGTATTGAGTGCTACACCTTCAGGGCAGCACCCTTTTGAGCATCTTTTCATTCTGATTGCTATACACTTGAAGCTGTTGCATTGTATATTTCATGCTTTTTTTAGCTTAGTGTACATACCCCCAGCTCCGATACACTTTTTGGTCACTTTCAGTGCTATTCATTGCCCCCATATGCTTTCGGTTGATGACTTGTCTTATGGTTGTGTCAACTTTGTTTTGAGAAATGTCAAAACCCCTCAGCATGTTCCCTTTTGTCAAGGGGGAGAAGCTGTTTGCAAGGGGGAGCTTGAGTGTTGGCACAAAGGGGGAGAGTCATGCATTTTTGGGGAGAGCTTTGAGCTAGGGGGAGTTTAGTTCTCTTTTATGTCCTTCTTCACTCGTATAGCTCTTTTATGTGTCTCAATTGGTATCTATCTTTGGTATGGAATGCAATTGGTGTCATGAGCTTTGTTGCATAGCCTTTGTATGTAGGCTTGCTTTCAGGGGGAGTCGCTTTTGTCTTGCTGCATCTCCGCGTGCTCCAAGTGTTTGTGCTCCATTTAGTGTTGAGCCTCTCTTGTGGTTTTTTCTCAGTCGGTATCGAGCCTGCTAGTCGTGTTGAGCCATTTTTGCCTCTGTCTAGAGGGACTAGTAGTTTTTGCTTGGTATTTTCGATTGGTATGAACCCTTCAGCTAGTTGCGTCGAGCCTATGTGCCTCTGTCTTGAGGAACTAGCTGTTTTCACCAATTCTTGGCTGTCTGTGATCAGTTTTGCGCTCTTATGCGTTGTTTCAGCCTCAGTTGGTGTTGAGCCTTGAGCTAGTGGTGTTGAGCCATTTTCTGCCTTTTCTTGAGGGCTAGCTCATTTTTGACTTGGTTGCATCGAGCCGTTGCCCATGTCTTTGGGAACCAAGTCTTTTGCTCTATGTGATCGAGTTTTGCTCATTGTTGAGTTAATGTTCTGATCCCTTGCTTGGTTGCGTTGAGCCGTTGCCCATGTCTTTGGGGACCAAGTTATGTCTCATGACAAGTGATTTTGTTCTTTGCCCTCCGATGGCTTTTGATCACTTGAATGAGATTTTCGGTTATGGTATCTCAAACCATCTCTTGTGCCTAGTTTCTGTCAATTCAATCATCAAGGGGGAGAAAGAGAAAGAGAAAGAAAAAGGGGGAGAAATTGACCCAAAACCAAGTGGATAAGTACCTTGGTCTCTCTTTTGTGATGATTGTTTGACAATTTATTTGAGATTGGTTTTCGAGTACTTTTTGGGATTTCATGGAACTCTTGTTTTATCTTGACTCTTTGTTTGTGTGGAGGCTTTGCCCGCTTTTCCCATTTCTGTCAGGACCGAGAGCTTTTATTTGGAGTTTCATGATCCTTCCTCATCTCAAGTAGCCTTGTGTTTGCCTTTGCTTGGCTTTTGGGCACTTGAATGAGGCTTGCCTTCAAACCCTTCCTTTGTGGTTTATTTTTAGTCAATGCATTCATCAAGGGGGAGATTGAGAACATATATGATGAATGATTGACTTTGATGAGGAAGGTTTGAGGCTTTTCCCGGTTGAGTCATTATCTCGCTATGCGCTTAATGTGTATGACTAACCGGTGGTGTTCAGTTGTGTTGTGTTTTCTGTGTTGGTGTGCGTGTGCGACATGTGTCTCTTGGCTGTGTTGATGTGCAGGTGTGGAGCTCGGATACAGTGGTCAATGGCGAGGTGAAGGTCAAGTAGAGACGTGCCGTGCCGACGGATCGGGAGCAGTGAAGGATGGGCGTGCCATGTGGCGGACGTGCCATGCCGATGTACTCAGAGCGGTGAAGGGCGGACGTGAGGCTTGGACTGACGGACCAGAGGCCAGAGGACCAGCTGTGGTAGCTGGCACGTGGCATCGGCAAGCAAGAGTACATGGGGATGTGCGGTGCATCGGCCGAGTCGGGAGGAAGGCGCTGGAGTCGTGACACCTGGCGGGAGGTCGGACACGGGCTTGCGTGCGGCGCAAGTGCCGTCGGCCAAGTCAAGAAGGAAGGCGAAGGCGTTGTGCCCGGCGTGGAGGCTGGACATGCATCAGCATCGGTGCCGGTGGTCGGGTTGTGCGAACCACATCCCGTCTTCGGTGCGGGTTCGGTAGCTGAGCCTCAAAAAGCTACCATCGACGGTTTCCGAGTTGGGCCTCAAAACTCGGGGTGGCCGGTTTCCGAGTTTGGGCCTCAAAACTCGGGGTGAACGGTTTCCAGGTTTGGGCCTCAAACCTGGGTGTGCGGGTTTCCGAGTTTGGGCCTCAAAACTCGGGGTGGACGGTTTCCCGGTTTGGGCCTCAAAACCGGGGGTTGGTCCAAAAGGACGGTCAATGCGTGGCGGCACCGAGAGGCTTGCGTTGCGGCGAACCTATCGGTGAGAAGGCGCGGCGGTCGACGGTGACGGCACGTGGCGGCATCAGGTAGGTCGCGTCGAGGCGAAGCTACCGGATGTGCGGGCGTGGCTGTCGGATCGAAACTGTCAAGTCTGGATGGTTTTACCACTGGGGAGTATTTGGGTTGAGTGCTTAAATGTGAGGGCGTTTTGGTCTTCGGACGTGCGCCTATATATATGAAGGGGGCGGCTAGGGCAGCCGCATCCTTGGGAGTTCTAGGTGGTGTCTCTCTCATTTTGTTCCTGTGAGAGAAGGCTAGGGTTAGGGAGAGTTGGCTCTTGTTCTTGAGCTTTTTGCCATCCAATCTTTGTGTTGCTAGGATTGGTTTGTAGCCCGACACCGAGTGCTTAATCAATTCATCTTGTTGAATCCAAGGATCAAATTCGTGGTTGAATTTGCATTTTGAATTTGTTCTTCGCGTTCTTCTTTTCTCCACGATTTTCTCCTCCCCCGATCTCCCTCTACGTTGCATCTTTTGCGATTCCGTTTGAATCAACTTGTTCTTTGAAGTGAGGAGTACATTTCCACCGAAGAAATTCATCTCTACCCTCACGAACAAGTAGATCGAGTCGAAATCGTTTTTGTTCTTCTCTCTTCCCCTTTTCTAGTGTTCTTCGGATTTCTCATGGTATAGTTGGGTTGAAGCGATGATATCCTAGGATTAGCTTCCCAACACATAGAAGAACACTTGGGAGAAGTTTGGTTGCAGCCCCGTTCGATTTGGTGAGGATCCGATCGATTTTGGTTTTGTCCCGTGCAGTTTTTGCACTTTCTGGGAGGTCGCGGACAGTCCGCCGTGGGGGGCTCGGACAGTCCGCTGTAGCCGCGGACAGTCCGCCACAGAGGCCGCGGACAGTCCGGGCATCGGGGTCTTCAGCCGAGCAGTGGCTGTTGGCCTCGGGCTTTTTCCCCTCGGGTGACCGGCGGACAGTCCGCCAGTGTAGGGCGCGGACAGTCCGGGCCCGAGCAGGGACGTTTCAGCAGCGTTGCTGTTTAGCGGTAATGGCGGGCGGACAGTCCGCCAGGGTTTCGTGGACGGTCCGCCCCTGGCGCGGACAGTCCGGGATCAGGTCTCCGGACAGTCCGTGAATCGGCTGTCGGCTGCGGCTTAGTGCGTTCGCTCTCCCGGCTTTTCCGGTTCGCTTTCGGACTTCTCGTTTGCTCCTAGAGTTCACCTAGGAACCTCTCTACATATCTTTGCTACTTGTTAGCATTGGTATTTGGAGGAATCCCAACGTAGCTCTCTATCTACGTTTTGGGAGTGGGTCGTTTAGGCATGAACTTGACTTGGGGTTTTGGGAGTTTTAGTTTGCTCCCTTGTGTGGTGCCTCGCTGTGATCCTAGGGATCATCCACCCTCTTTCCGAGGGTCGTGGGCATCACGTTTGAGTCCGAAGCTTTGGGGTTGATTTTGTTGGGACAGAGGCCGTAATTTCTGAGAAGAAATTTTAGGCTCCCATTCACCCCTCCTCTGGTCGCCTTGCTATAGCATTTTCTGTCCTTCAGCAGAGACACACCGCGAACTGGATGTCTGGGCGTGTCGCCGTCAGGTACAGCATTGACCCGATCATACTCCGGTACTCCTTCTGATCCACTCCTTCCCCTTCCTTGTCCGCATCCAGGGCCATCGAGGTCGCCATGGGTGTTGGAAGAGGCTTGGCCTCACCCATGTCGAACTTCTTCAGAATGTCTCTGGTATACTTACCCTGGTGTACGAACGTCCCTTCCCGGGATTGCTTGATTTGCAACCCGAGGAAAAACGTCAACTCGCCCATCATGCTCATCTCGAACTCCCTGCTCATAGTGTCTGCAAACTTGGCAACCAAAGCGTGAGAAGAACCACAGAAAATGATATCGTCCATGTAAATTTGGACCAACAGAGTATCAGTGCCTTGCTTGAGGAGAAAGAGCGTTTTATCTACACATCCCATTTTAAAACCCTTAGCAAGCAAAAAGGTTTTCAACCTTTCATACCAGGCTCTAGGGGCTTGTTTCAAACGATACAAAGCTTTGTGAAGTTTAAAGACATGGTTTGGAAACTTGGGATTTTCGAAACCGGGGGTTGTCTAACATACACCTCCTCTTCTATGTAGCCGTTTAAGAAGGCACTCTTGACATCCATTTGAAAAAGTTTGAAACCTTTGGATGCAGCAAAAGCCAAGAGTATCCTAATTGCCTCCAAACGAGCTACAGGAGCAAATGTCTCCTCATAGTCTATCCCCTCCTTCTGACTATATCCCTGGGCTACGAGTCTTGCCTTGTTTCTCACAACATGACCATCTTCTCCCTGTTTGTTTTTGAAAACCCATTTTGTCCCAATTGGGTGACACTCAGAAGGTGGAGACACTAGAACCCAAACCTGATTTCTCTCAAAGTTCTCAAGCTCCTCATGCATGGCATTGACCCAATCTGGATCCGTCAAAGCGTGTCCAACATCCCGGGGTTCAAAATCAGCAACAAATGCAGAATGAGCAAATTGAGAGATTTGCCTTGACCGGGTGACACATTCGTCGATGCTGCCGATCATCTGCTGAGGCGGGTGCTGGCGCTGAATGTGTCGTGGCGCCTCCCTTGCCGAAGTGGCCTCCCCCTCAACAGCAGCTGGTGCCTCCTCGGTTACAAAATGTACCACTCGAGGTGGCGGATCCCACGGCCCCCAGGAAGAAGAAGTGTTGGGGCCGTGAGTTGTCGTAGAAGCCGCTCTTGGCGGCACAGCAGGTGGAGGAGGTGCTGGGTCATCTATCCCTTCAGCACCTTCTTCTTCATCATCGAAAAGAGGCTCGCCAACCTCATGATCACCTGCACACTCAAAACGAGAAGAAGGACAAACCATGGTCTCATCGAAGGTGACATCGGATGTCTCCATGACTCGGTTAGTGTCAAGGTTAAGTACACGATAAGCACGAGTATGAGTTAACCCAAAAACACACCGTCAGAAGAGCGAGACTCAAATTTGTTCAGGTTGCCTTTCTTAAGTATAAAACAGTGGCAACCAAAAACTCTAAAATAACTCACCTTGGGTTGTCTACCAAAACACAACTGATAAGAAGTCTTTTTCAAGAAACCTCGGAGAAAAATGCGATCTGAAATGTAGCATGCAGTGCTCATAGCTTTGGCCCAATATCGCCTAGGAGTCCTATGCTCATCGAGCATCGTCCTGGCCATCTCTACAAGGGTCCGATTCTTCCTCTCTACAACATCATTCTGTGGGGGTGTGTAGGGGGAAGAAAACAGATGCTCCAAACCCAAAGAGTTACAAAACTTCTCAAAATCCAAATTCTTGAATTCGGAACCATTATCACTCCTAATAGCTCGCATCGAGTTCAAAGGGAACTCGTTCTGAAGACGCAAAATCAAATTGCGAGCGAAGGAGAAAGTCTCGGTCTTCTCAGCTAAAAAGAAGACCCACGAATATCTCGAAAAGTCATCAACAACAACAAGCACATACCACTTCCCCCCAACCGAGCTCACCCGAGCCAGACCAACAAGGTCCATATGCAAAAGCTCTCCAGGACGCTTGGTCATGACCTGAGTCATTGGATGGTGGGGAGCGGCAACCATCTTCCCATGTCTACAAGAGTGGCAAACAAGATCTTTCTCCATGGATAACTTGGGCAATCCTCGGATTAGGCCAAGTGAACTAAGTCTTGCAAGCAAGTCGAAGCTCAAATGTCCTAGTCTCCTATGCCACTTCCAAAGATCAGAAGAAGAAGGTCCAGCCACAAGACAACGAGAAATGCCAAAAGACTCCGAGAAATCCGCACAAAAGACTTTCCCAAAGGGCGAAATCACACAAACAAGATTGCCCTGAGGGTCCAAAATACGACTGAGATTTGGTTTAAAACGAATCTCATAGTCATCATCGAAAAGTTGCGAAATAGAAAGAAGGTTAAAATGCAAGTTAGAAACAAGAGCAACATCGCGCAACACAAAGTGCTCATTAACTCGCACAGACCCATGAGACAGCACCTTACCTTTGCTATTGTCGCCGAAGGTGATATACTCCTTTTCGGCGACTGGACTAAGACTGGAGAACCACTTGGCGTTTCCGGTCATGTGCCTTGAACACCCGGAATCCACCAACCAAACGTTCTCCAATCGTTTTACCTACATCAATAAAAAGACATAGGGTAAGCATACGGGCCAACACTGGGGTTAGTGAAGTGGGAAGAATACCAATGTTGGGTCGGCTGCTCAAAAGAACGGTTAGTGTAAAAACCATTCCTAGCACACCTACGAAGGAAGCGATCACCACGTTTAGACAGACGTGGTCCGCTGGGGAAGGAGCGCTCACCGCGATACTCAAAACGCGGTGGGGGAAAACGCTCAACTACAATGCCACCGCCACGGGGTCCATAGCCCACAAATGCAGGCTCCCGCCGGGCACGCTCTCTATGAGGCCTAGGCCTAGGAACTTGAGGCACTGCACCTCTAGGCCTAGCATCTCTCCTAGGAGCTCTCCTCTGCCTAGGCCTGGGAACTTGAGGTTCTGGACCTCTGGGCCTAGCAGCTCTCCTCGGAGCTCCCCTCTGAACATTCGGCACATGTACATCATGGAAAGGATGGTACATGTCCGGGTTGTTCATCTCCCTAGCACGGCGCGCCTCTCTCTTGCGCCGAAAGCAGAACTCACTCAAGTGTCCATCTCTCCCACAATGCTCACAATGGTACCTCACCGCTCTCATAGGGGGTTGTTGGTACTCACGGTAGTGGGTGTGGATCACTTTGCCCTTCTGTGGCATAACCTCCTCCTGGATGGGTGGCATGGTGTCCAGCTTGTTCTTTAGGTGGTTGGGTTTGGGATGCCACACTTGGTTCTTGGGTGGAGCTCTCGGAGGTTCCTCAAACACTCCATCCTTGGTGTTAGTCTTGAGCGGCTCTTTGGGTGGAAGCTTGGTAAGTTTGGGAGTAGTGGTGGAGTTGGGCTTTTCACTCGGGTTCAAACCACTCGACTCTCCAATCTTCCCAAAAGCAGAAAGATCAACACCCGGAGCAAAACCTACACCAGGACCTCCAGCAGCTCGCTTGAATTGGGAGATCATCATCCCGAGCTGCGGCTCACCACAAGACACCCATGACAAGATGGTCCGAAGGTATGTGTTTTCTTCCTCGGTTTGCATCTTGTCATGCTTCACATTTGCTATCTCCATCTCCAGGCCCTCACAAAGAACACACCTAGCCACACATGTGCTACCTGAGTTGGCCTTTTCAAGAGACACAATCTTGGCATTCTTCTCTGCCAACTCAGATTGTAAGACAGGACAAGTCTTGCACGCACCCAACAGCGAGGGTCTAGCCTTCAGCTCATCCACCTCTCCTACCAATGCAGCATACTTACCTCTCAAAGTGAGAAGGTCAGTCATGTGCGTGGTGCACATCTCGCACTTGGCATCCTCAGATACGACCACGGTGGACTTGGCAAACTCAAGCTCCCTCACCATGTCCTCCCACTTCTGCCTAAACTCCTTGCGCTCTCTAGCAGCACGCCTAAGCAACTTATCTTGACTAAGGAGCGCGACAGTAAGCTTCTTGACCTCAGCAGAAAGCTCATCGGGGGTCAGAGATACCTGGGAGGTGTCGTCGTCGTCGTCGTTCCGAGGAGTGTCGCCGCCGACCTCCTTGCCGAGGGCCATGCTGCAGAGGCCATCGTCGCCGGTGAAGAAGCAGAGGCCATTGAGCTTGTCCTCGATCCTCTTCTTTTTCTCGGACTCGTCGTCGCTTGAGGAAGCGGAGTCATCGTCCGAGTCATCGACGTCGCTGAGCGTGGCGAAGAAAGCACGCTGCTCAGCCTGGGCCTTCTCCAAGTACTTCGTCTTGTTGTACTCCTTGTTGAAGCCACCCTTCCGCTTCTGCCTCGCGGGGACGTACTTCTCCTTGCGCTTGCCGGAGTCGTACTTGTGCCCATGATCGCCCTTCCCAGAATGCTTGTTCTTCTTGGGACAGTTGGCGATGAAGTGGTCGGGGTCGCCGCACTCGTAGCATCCCGAGTGTCCTCCTCCGCGGCGACGGTTCATGCGGTTGTTGTGGAACCGCGAGAACCGGTTGGCAAGCAAAGCCAACTCGTCATCCCCCAAAGACTCCAACTGCTCCTCTGTGACAGAAAGAAGAGAGTGCAAAGCAAAGCCTCCAGAGGGGTTAGCAGAAGAGCCAGAAAGCAAAGCCATCGACGGGCCAGAGGGATTTTCATAAAAAGCCCTCGCCATGGCATCGATCTCACTGGACTTGAGCTTACTGAAGAGCTCGTCGCACGTGAGGGTCTCATAGTTAGGTGATTCGATGATCGCCTGAACTTTGGAATCCCACACCGACCGATCAAGAGTATGCAAAAGCTTCAAAGCCCTTTCATGATCGTCAAAAGGCAACAGCTCCTTCTTAGCCCTCATCCTGTTGACAATCACCTGAAAGCGAGCGAATAAACTCTCTATGCTCTCGCCAGGCATATGTCGAAAGTTCTCATACTCTCGCTTGAACGACTCGTAGAGTCGGGTTTTGACTTGAGAGGTTCCCTCATGAAAACGCATGAGGGTGGCCCAAATCTCCCGAGCCGTAGTGAGGTGAGAGACACGATCAAACTCACTCATGCTCAAGCATGAGAAAAGAGCATTACGGGCTCGGCTATTGGCATCGTGATCATCGATCTGACGTTGAGTCACATGAGCAGCCAAGACCACATAATCGACAGAGTTGCAAATATCCCAAATGGAAGCACCCAAACTCTGCAGATAGGCCGACATGCGTATCTTCCAATACGCATAGTTTGTCCCATCGAAAAACGGCGGTTTGCCCACGCCGCAATCCATGTCGCCTTCTGTGGATCTGGAACCGGCTAAGGTGGAAGATCCTAAACCCGCTCCGATACCAATTGAAGGACCGAGAAAGCACTAGCAAGGCGACCAAAGGGGGGGGGTGAATGGGAGCTCACAAAATTTCTCTCGAAACTTTGGCCGATTGTCCCAAAATCAACCCCAAGAAGCTACAACAAAAACCGTGATGCCCACGACCCTTGGAAGAGGGTGGATGATCCCTAGGATCACAGTGAGGCACCACAAAGCGATAGCAAACTGAAAAGCAAAAACTCCGAGACAAGTTCGACCCTCCAAAACCAAGTCCCTAACGTAGATAGATGGCTATGTCGAGAAATCTCCAAATACCGATGCTAACAAGTAGCAAAGATACCTAGAGAGGTTCCTTGATCAACTCTAGGGCCAAACGAGAAGTCCGAAAACCAAGTGAGCAAGCCAGGAGAGCAAACGCACAAAACCGGAGGCTTCAGCCAAAACCCGAACTGTCCGGACCTAGAGTCCCGGACTATCCTCCCAAGGCCGGACTGTCCGCGGTTCACTGACGGACTGTCCGCCGGCAGAAAACGCAAAACAACAGAGTTGCTGCAAACTCCCTGGACAGTCCCGGACTGTCAGCGGTTTACACCGGCGGACTGTCCGCCGGTCAACCGAGCCCCAAAACGCAGAGACTCACGGCCACTGGTCTGGCCAAGTCCCCGACGCGCGGACTGTCCACGCCTAGGGTGGCGGACTGTCCGCCAACACCCAGTGAGGGCGGTTTCAGTCGCCCTTTACCCAAATCTTCTCCAAATCGATTCAAACAAAAATCCCAAGTTCCCTAACTTGGAGAGGATGATCACGGAGTAGTTAGGAGACTATCCCCAAGAAATCATCCGCTCAAATTGACTCAAACACCGGGAAATCAAAAGGGGAGGAGGATGAACCGAAAAGCGCCACGAAAACGAAATCAACCCGATCTACTTGTTCGTAAGGAGTTAGATAAATTCCTTCGGTGGAAATGGTCTCCTTTCAAATACGAACAAGTTGATTCAAAGGGATTTTGCAAACACGCACGAGAGAGAGATCGAGTGACGGGAAAATCGCGGAGAAACGAAGAACGCGAAGAACACGAACAAAACGCGAATCAATACATCGATCTGCAACTGTGTGGCTACCACACGCTACAACAATGAGGTTACGGCCTCACTTCCTCAAAATCTCCAGTACACAGAGATATGGTTCTCTGCGGATCTCAGCTAGCTACATCAGGGGATTGGGAGAGCAGGAAACCCTAAGTGCAAAGAGCAAATGAACTGAGATAGGAAGGGAGGAGGGTGTCTCCCTCTACTTATCCTAATTTCTAATTCCTACTCTACCCCTCAACTAATTACAGAGCGAACCAGCTAAACCCTAGGGTTATTCTGGACCAACTCGATGGTAGGTGGATCCAACGGTCACGCTCGCACAACTCGTAGCGTTGCCTCGACGCAAGCTCCCGATTGCCGCCACGTGCCGCCCTCGCTCTGCACCCCCGGTTTTGTGGCCCAAACCGGGAAACCAGCCTTTCCAGCCAACCCCCGGTTTTGAGGCCCAAACCGGGAAACCAGCCCACGAGCATCTGAGTTTTGTGGCCCAAACTCAGCAAACCCGCAGCACCCAGGTTTTGAGGCCCAAACCTGGAAACCGTCCTCAGCCCGAGTTTTGTGGCCAAACTCAGAAACCGTCCGTACCCAGGTTTTGAGGCCCAAACCTGGAAACCATCCACCCGATGGTTTTTCTCTGGCTCTACCACCAAACCGACGTCGCAGATGGGATGCACCACCCGTGCACCCCGTCCACCGACACGTGTCCCCAAGTCCATGACTCAGGCAACACATGACCACAAGTCTTCGCTCGTCACTATCCCAGGCTGCCAGCCACCACAGCTGATCCTCGGGCCACCGGTCCCTCAGTCCAAACCTCACGTTCGCCCTTCGCCACTCTCGGTCCATCGGCACGGCACGTCTCTACTTGACCTTCGCCTTGCTTCTGATCACTATATCCGTGCTCGACACCTGCACAACAGAAGCCAAAGAACATGAGCATCATCCCAGTTGACAATCACTCATCACTCAGAGACTCGGCATACACCCATGTATCCGCAGCTACCTACTTGCCTAAGCTCTCTGAGCTCCTAACCTAACTCTCACTTGCTTCTCTTGCTTGGTGTTTCTCTGTGATGGTACTGTGTGATGGTACAAATGAAGTGTTGCCACCAGGGGGGTATTTATAGCCTTGTGGAGTGAGGGGGGTACTTATAGGGAGCAGCCAACCGACCTAGGGCTAACACTAGTTGCGGGCGCCAGCCCTAGGTGGCGGCCGCCACCCCCATCACCGTTGGATGCACCGCCTTTGCTTCAACGACATCTAGGAGCTCCAGAGAGGCGGTTGGTAGGTCGGTTGCATGTCCAAGTAACCGCCATTTGGCCTTGATCCACGCCACTCCTTCCTGAGCCGTCCGATGCCACTGACCTAGTGACCAAGGGCCAAGATTTGGCCTTGGGATGGTCACACGGATCAGTGACGTGGCAAAGGGGGAGAGTTGGGCCTCTCCATGTGGCGGGCGCCACTTTGGGGTGGCGGGCGCCACCTCTAGTTGGCGGGCGCCACCCCACTCGGGCCCAAATGGGTCCTGGTGAGTGGGCTCGTCTCCTGGTGGGTCCATTCTCCAAATTTGGTCCAAATCCTGTATTCAAATAAAAATCTATGGACATGTGGAATTTGGTTAGTTTGAAACCTATTTGACTACATTTCATGTCTTTTTGGTGAATTTTAGGGTAAAATGTTGATGGTAAAATAGGTGTTTAAGGACCATCAACAGTCCCATCGAAAAACGGCGGTTTGCCCACGCCGCGATCCATGTCGCCTTCTGTGGATCTAGAACCGGCTAAGGTGGAAGATCCTTAACCCGCTCTGATACCAATTGAAAGACCGAGAATGCTAAAGCAAGGCGACTAGAGGGGGGTGAATGGGAGCCTAAAAAATTTTTCTCGAAACTTCGGCCTTTGTCCCAAAAATCAACCCCCGAAAGCTTTTACCGAAATGTGATGCCCACGACCCTTGGAAGAGGGTGGGTGATCCCTAGGATCACAGCGAGGCACCACAAAGAAAGAGCGAACCAAACACCAAAAGCACCGTCTCAAGTTTGCCCCCAAAATTTGACTCCCGGACGTAGATAGAGAGCTACGTCGAGAAATCTCCAAATACCTATGCTAACAAGTAGCAAAGATACCTAGAGAGGTTACTTGGTCAACTCTAGGGCCAAACGAGAAGGCCGAAAACCAAGGGGAGAAGCCGGGAGGGCAAACGCACTAAACCTCAACACTTAGCCAAATCCCGGACTGTCCGGACTCCTAGTCCCGGACTGTCCGCACCTACTGCGGACTGTCCGCGAGTCGATCCCGGACTGTCCGCCGGTCAACAGGGAAAACCAGCACAGTTGCTGAACTCTTTCTGCTCAGGCCCGGACTGTCCGCTACCTAGTACTGCGGACTGTCCACCGTGCAAACAAAAGCATCACAACCGAAGAACACAGCCACTGACTCGGCTTGCCCCCGACGCGCGGACTGTCCGCCGGTGGTACCGCGGACTGTCCGCGACCTTGCAGAGAGGGCAATTTCGGTCGCCCTTCTCCCAAATCTTCCCAAAATCAATTCAAATCAAAATCCCTTGTTCCCAAACTTGGAGAAGATGATCACGAGGTAGTTAGGAGACTATCCCCGAGAAATCATCCGCTCAAATCAACTCAATCAACGGGAATTCAAAAGGGGAGAAGTATGAACCAAAAAAGCGCCACGAAAATTGAATCGACCCGATCTACTTGTTCGTGAGGGTAGATATGAATTCCTTCAGTGGAAATGTTCTCCTCACTATAAAGAACAAGTTGATTCAAGTGGATTTCAAAAAGACGCAGTAGAGAGGGAGATCGAGTGACGGGAAAAACATGGAGAAACGAAGAACGCGAAGAACAAAATCAAAATGCGAATCACACCACGAATTTGCAACCATTTGGCTACCACACGCCACAATAGTGAGATTACGGTCTCACTTCCTCAAAATCTCATGAACACAGAGGTATGGTTCTCTGCGGATCTCAGTAGCTACAGCAGGGGATTGGGAGAGCAGAGAGGAGAATAGCAAATGACTATGATAGGATGGGAGGTGGGTGTCTCCCTCTACTTATCCTAATTCTAGTTCCCACTCTACCCCTAACTAATTACAGAGCGAACCAGCTAAACCCTAAGGTTATTCTGGACCAACTCGAAGTAGATGCTGATCCGACGGCCACGCCCGCACAACTGGTAGTGTTGCCTCAACGCAACCTCACCGATTGCCGCCACGTGCCGCCACCGCTCTGCTCATTTTTTTCCACTGACCTCACCCCCGGTTTTGAGGCCCAAACCGGGAATCCTGTCTTCTTGACCTACCCCCGGTTTTTGAGGCCCAAACCAGGAAACCAACCGTCCATCGCCTGAGTTTTGTGGCCCAAACTCAGAAACCTGCCAGCGCCCAGGTTTTGAGGCCCAAACCTGGAAACCGTCCTCAGCCCGAGTTTTGTGGCCAAAACTCGGCAAACCCACAACACCCAGGTTTTGTGGCCCAAACCTGGAAACCGTCCACCGGTGGTTTTTTCTGTGGCTCAACCACCGAAACGGCGCCGTAGAGGGGATGCACCGGCCGTGCACCCCGTCCATCGACACATGACCCCAGGTCCTCGACCCGAGCAATACTGTGCCCCGCAAGTCTCCGCTCGTCGCTGTCCCAGGCTGTCAGCCACCACAACTGATCCTTAGGACACCGGTCCCTTAGTCCAAGCCTCACGTCCGCCCTTCACCGCTCCCGGACCATCGGCATGGCACGTCTCTACCTGACCTTCACCTTGCCTTCGATCACTGTCTCTGTGCTCGACACCTGCACAACACAAGCCAAAGAACATGCGCATCAAACCCATTGACAATCACTCATCATTCAAGATCCGACATACACCCATGTATCCGCAGTGGGGACGATTTTTGGCTGGAAATCGTGGTGGTGATTCATGTTCTTAAGTTGTTCTTCGCGTTCACTTTTTCTCCACGTTTTTCCCGTCGATCGATCTCTATCTACGGTTGTTCATTTCCGATTCCGTTTGTTGCTACTTGTTCTTTACTGTGAGGGAATCATTTCCACCAAAGGAATTCAACTCAATCCTCACGAGCAAGTAGATTGATTGGTTTTCGTTTCGGATCGACTTTTCCCTTTCTTTCCGAATTTCTTCAATTCATCGTTTGGAGATAGGTTCGAGCCATGATCTCCTAGGAGTAGCTCACTATCTTCCTTGTGACTCCTCTCACCAAGTTTGATCCTTGGAGGATTCGTTTTGGGTGAGGTCGAGTTGAATCGGTGGATGAACTGCACTGCATCGGGGTGACCGGACTCTGGAGTCGAGGTGATCGGACGCTCCTGAGAGTGCGATTGTTGAAGGTTCGGTTGTTCAGTTTTTCCCAGAGTTGACCGGACGCTAGGGTTTCATGTGACCGGACGCACAGGGAGCACTGTTCATTCCTTCTTCTGTGTAGACCGGACGCACAAGTGTTGTGACCGGACGCTTCTTCACTATGATTCTGGTCCAACACAGTAAGGGTCCAGAACTGTTTTTGTTGGACCGGACGCGTCCGATCACAACTGACCGGACGCACTCCTAAGTCCGGTCAATGCTGATCAGCACGTTTTTGTCCGCAACTCATTCGTTTGTTGTCGGTTTTGGTTTTCGGCTCTTTCATTGAATTCATAGAGTTGTGTAGTGTCCCGCTGTGCTTCTTGGAAGCATCCACCCTACATCTAGGGTTGTGGACACTATCAAGCTCTAGGTTTGCTTTTGGGGTAGACTCTTGGGACAGTGGCGATATGTTTCTGAGAAGGAATTTAAAGCTCCCATTCACTCCCCCCCCTCTGGTCGCCTTTGTGTAGCTCTTTTGGTCCTTCAGCCTTCGACATCACTAGTGACTTGTTTGATGATGAGTTTTGTCTATCAATGGATTGGCTTTTAGATCTTTAAGTTCACACCATGAACAAGCAAACATCATCGCCTACAAAATGTTAGTGGACACTGTTTACACCAGATTTTGGACCGAGAAGTTTGATATTTTGTAAACATAAATGACCAGTTTGTTAAGGAAAAAGATCGGCCTGAAGATATAAAAAGCTCGTATGAGTCAAAGGTGACCCAGAAGCTTCATGTGGACCGGCTCGACGAGCTTCGAAGACGTGTCGGACTCAACCAAGGAGTTCCAGTTCGGGTCGTCTTTTATTTTTCCTTTCTTGTAATCTACTCGTTTTAGGGCAGGAGTCAAACGGGTTATAATATCTAGAAACCCGAATTTTGTAAAGAACAACCAATCAATCAAACACAACCGACCCTCAGCCAAAACCCTAGGAGTAGGAGTAAAGTAGATCTCGGCGAGACCTTCAATCAGGCAGGGCTGCATCGGCATCGACCGACCTCCGGTTTGCTTGTAAGTTTCACCAATGGCTTGTGTCATCGTGTAATAAGGCTGCATTGGCATCGACCAACCTCTTGTTAAGCTATGGCTTGGCTAGTTATCGGTTTAAGCTCATCTTTTGTAAGACTATCTTGACTCTGATCAATCTCTTACTTTAGTCGATCTTGAGAAGTTATCGGATCTATTGGTTTGGCAAGCTAATAGATTCATAAAGTTATCGATGTTGTTTCATGTTTTAATCTGTTTATTTATGTTCTAAACAACATCTTGCCCAATCAAGATTGACAAAGTAGCTTGCGCCTAAAAGATGCCTTGTATCGGCCGTTCTGAGACTTATACGCTCATAACAGAGGGAATAGTCGATATAAGCTTTTCATCGACTATTTTCGTCAATCTTGATTGTTACATGTTGTGCGTTCAAGATATTCGATAAAATCGTGATCTGGTTCAAGAATAGATAGATTTGATCTAGCATATCTATTACGGCTCTATTTCTGAACCCCACTGATATATATGATAGATTGAGTCTGTTTATCTTAGATTAAATCACATTTTGTCGAATAGATCTTGTTCGTGCCTCATGGACCCTGTATCGGCTGAAATAGCCGATCCAGTTATGCTCTCTTCATAATATGTTCTTTTAAGTGGTTTGGAATCAATGGATCTACTTTATGCACGAGACATGATCTAGCTTGACCATCATCAAGGCTGCATGGAGACACCCCACTGTTGATGTTTAAGTTATTTTATCGATCTATTTGTTATTACGGCTGCATGGAGACACCCCACTATTAACGAATAGAACTGCTCGTGCATTTAGTAGATACGTTGACTTCATACCATTTTGAACGTACATATAGATCTTTATCTATCAACATCCTTTAAGCTTATTGGCTATCTATTTATTATAAATATTCATCTTATACATGTTATAGTCGTTATGCTTCATATCTTTTCATCATTTTACATACAATCTCATGGGAGTTGACTTTGTATATCCTAAAGACAAATGGCTATATCAAAGCCGCATAATTTGGAACTGTCTGGCACCAAACCGGCAGGTTCCATGATTTGATGATCTTCTTCTTCTCCTTGTCAATTACAGGTCAAATTGACTGGCACGCCCGAAGTCGATTCTGCTGAGAATCGGCACCACCGCTTGTTGAAGGTCCAGGAGGTCAGGATTTGCTCATTACCCCTCTGAGGACCGTGTTCCGAGTGTGTTGGCGCACCCGACCGAAATTTTGTGTCAACACATTCTTTTGGCACGCCCGGTGGGACACAATCGTCTGAATCATGACATTTGACAATGATGAAGTGCTGCACGTGAAGATGGAGGACCTCCCAGAGGAAACTCAGCATTTAATAGGAGAAGCTATTGATCAATACCGACACTTATGCTTACTGAGTTTCAGCAAGACTAGGGATAAGAAAGTCGTTCAGAAAACCCATCTTCCAAGAGTGATCTTTGATGGTCATGCTGATCCAATGGTCCAAGTTCATCACAATGCTATGCAAGAATTGATCAGTAAGAGGATGACGTCCACTCTGATGAACCACAATGAGGTTTTTCTCAACAGCCTCACAAATGCCATGAAGGAAGTTTTCAACATATGTGGTGATAGAAGAGGTCCAGCGTATAATATTGGGAACAATCAGGAGCTGGAACTTCTAATGGACCTCAGATCAATGGTCCAAATGGCAATGGGAACAAGATGATGATTAGCCCTGGGGGCATGATGCCGCAGTTAGTGCAATAGCTGATTATGAGTAGTAACATGTACTCATCGGCTACAAAAATAGCTCCTCAGGCAAGGCGCATCACAAGAGATTTCAATACACCACCATATCAAGGGAACGTAACATCTGGTGATATCCCTCAGGGGTATCATTATGTCTCTGACTTTTATACTTTGGATGCTCAGGAAAATCCGGGGTATATTGGCAACGCCTTCGGGGGGCAAAACATCGGCTACCAGAAGCCGGTGAATCAGATGGACCAGTTGATGAATCGGGTAACTGATCTGGTTCAAAGCAATTCGGCTTGATGACGAAATCTATAATAACTAGTTACAAAAAGTCGTATCCAGAATGGTTTGATCAGGTTGTTCTTCCTCCAAGATATAGAATTCCTGATTTTACCAAGTTTACAGGAACTGGTTCAGTATCAACCATGGAGCATATAACCCAGTTCTTGGTCCAGATTGGAGAGATCGGTGATGAACAAGCACTCAAAGTCAGGATGTTTCCTCTCTCTCTATCTGGCTTGGCTTTTTCGTGGTTTTCATCTCTACCACCCAACTCCATTCAAAGCTAGGATGACTTAGAAGATAAGTTCCATAAATATTTTGGCTTTGGACTTTTGGAAAAGGGCTTAGTGGACCTAATCAATACAAGGCAGACGAATAATGAGTCTGGATGCCAGTATCTCCAAAGATTCAGAGAGGTGAAAATCAGTGCTATTCCTTGACATTGCCAGATTCAGAAGTGGTTAGCATTGCAATTCGAGGACTGATTCCTACTATCAGAGAAAGAATCGCTTTGGTTGTAAAAATATGGCCGATTTAGCTAAAAAGGTGGTGAATATCGATGCCCAAAATCGGTACAATCAAGTCTTTAAGCCCAAGAAAGCCTACAATGCAGAAAGCCATTTGTTCCTAGAGAATGAAAACAATAATTCCGAAGATGAAAGCGACGAAGAAGTGGCTGCTGTAGACTGGGTTTTGGAAAAACAATGAATTCATGCCTTGGGCAAAGGTTAAAGGTACCGAAAGGGATGTGAAGTACAGATTCGATATCACTAAGGCCGACAAAATATTTGACAATTTGCTAGAAAAGGGTCAAATCAAGTTAACTGGGAATCATACTATCCAATCGGCCGAAGAGCTTAAAAATAAAAGGTATTGCAAATTTCATAATTCTGATACCCATACTACTAATGATTGCCGAGTTTTCAGAGACATGATACAGAGGGCAATCGTTAAAGGGAGGATTGGCTTAGAAAAGGCCAAAGGCATGGGCATCCACGACCATCCTTTCGCACAAAACATGGTGGCTCCAGCACCTGAAGTGAAATCAGGGTGTTAACATCTGATAGAGCCAGGACAGATGGGACAGTTGATCCAAAGAAGCAATTAACAACTAGGAGTATCAGGAGATGAAAGGGAAGAAAAGCAATGATCAACCTGAGACTTCAAAAGCTGGAGAGGCAAGAAGGCGTCCAACTGTCAGAATCTTAAACAAGTGGCAACGTCAGAAGGAGAGGGCCAAATGCAAAGGGAAAGAGATGAATAGGAATATCAAGAGTGGCTCGAAGAAGAAGAGTACAGGAAGTCCCGGGAAGAAGGAAGACGCATCAGAGATGAAGAGAAGAATCATTGGGATTGTCCCTTCTTCAGACATTGTTGGAATGAGGGCTTAAAACTTCCTACTCTTCGTAATTGCCCAGAGTGCAGTGATCAGTACCGAGAATATAGGCAGTCGAGAGACAACCGCCGATCTGTACATGAAAGGTTGAGATTTGAAAATACAGATCGGCGCACAAAAAATGAAAATGTTCATAATCGTCTTCGAGCAAGATTAGCCGATCGTGATCATCCATGGCAGGAAGGACAATGGTGTCCTGGTGGTTTGACCAGAATCCAGAAACGACGGGTTCAGAGGTTGAGAAACAATGAATCGAAAAGAAGAAGAAATCCAAATCTGGCAAGTCAAGCAAATAGCCGATAAAGGTGAATCATCGGCTAACATAGCTGCTCTATTCATGTTACCTGCTGAATTTAGATCCTCTGATCATGAAGAAGAATCTGATAACGAGGAAGCCATTGCTCAGTGGATCTATCAAGCAGAAGATGCTACATTTCAGAAACCCGAGAAGCATTCTCATTTAAAGGCTTTGTATTTGAAAGGGTTTGTCGATGGAAGACCATTAAACAGAATGCTAGTTGATAGAGGGGCGGCAGTTAACTTGATGTCGTATGCCACTTTTAGAAAGCTTGGAAAGACTACAGAAGACTTGGCTAAGACCGATATGAGGTTGACCGACTTTGCTGGCAATGTATCGGTTACTAAAGGTGTTATATGTGTTGAGTTGACAATTGGCAGCAAGAGGTTGTCGACTATTTTTGTAGTCGATGCAAAAGGATCCTATAGTGTGCTTCTTGGAAGGGATTGGATCCATGCCAATTGTTGCATTCCATCTACCATGCATCAGAATGTGATTCAGTGGATTGGTGACACCGTGAAGTAGTGCCAGCCGATTCAACTGTTAGTATTGCTTATTCAGACCCAGATGTTTGGAACTTTGACAACATAGAGTGTTTTTCCGGAAGGATTCTTGAAGAAGACTTTCTCAAGACAACCAACGAGAGTCAACAGCCGGTCTAAAGCAATCGGCTTCAAAATGTTCTAGAGTATTAATTTGCTAACAATGATTCGCATCGATACCAATGAATTAAGGCCGGTGTTGTGTCAGTCAAGATTAATACCTTTAGAATTGGAGCAAAGAGTCAACTTGTTGGATTTTATAGCCGATACTTGTATCGCCTTTAGAATAAAAATAGCCAATATGTATGTATCGTCTTTTGGTTTAATTGATAGCCGATACTAAGGAAGTATCGCCTTTAGAAGATTCATCAAAAGAAAAACTTTGGAAAGCTCAAGCAAGTGCAAAGCAAAGAAATATCAGGCAAATGGTATTTAACAAAAGTTATTAAGCCTAACGATGCAAGGACGGACTTGTTGTTCAGATTTGTTCGGCCACCAGGCCGGATACAGCAGAAGAAACATTAATTAAAACAGACTAATTAAGATGGAGCTTGTTCAGGAGGTCCTCCAGGTGCAACACCTCCGTCACGGCGAGTCCCAGGGGCTGGAACTCCTCCACCAGCTCCCGGAAATCCTCCCTCATCCTGGCGCCAATGAAAGAAGGAGAAACTTCCCCGGAGATCTCAACGCTGCTGAGTTCGGCTCCGGCGAGGGCGAAAGTAGCGCCGTGGCAGATGGCGTGGAGGGCCGGCTCCCTCATGCTATGGCGGAACGGTCCTAATTTCATGGCCCACAGGTCACTGTCAGCCTCTGACAGCCGAACCTATGTTCCACGCGATTAAGACTGTTCGTCACTGGGCTGCATCAGTGCCCATTGTCCGCAGGATCATCTCACAATTCGGTTACAGCACTGGATACTTTTACAAATAACATCGGAATACAGAGCGGAAGACTTAATAACATTAGTTTTACAAACCGAGGTTCCAAATAAGATGAGAGGTGCAGTTATTACAAACCATGTTCGGATAATTGAAAATAGGCAACGTAGCGGAGTACAACAAAATAAGATACTTGTAATCACCCAGCCCGAGGGTGCACAACTATTCTTCGGCCTCATCGTCCTCTTCCTAGACGATGGTCATGAAGCAGGGCGCAAGACACATCGGGGACTCAGTCATACCTGCAACATGGGTAACAAACCCTGAGTACTGGGGTACTCAACAAGACTTACCCGACTAAAGGAAAGGGAGAAGACTCAGGGATGAGAGGCTTAGGGTAGTCAAGGTAAGGCTTAAGCAAGACCAAGTATTTTGCAGAAAATCATTTTGTAAACCTTGTTCTATTTTTGGAAAGATTCAAGTATTTCTCAATTCTTCATTGTTCATGATTCATTTTACCTTCCAAAACATACCTAGTTGAGAACCACTCTCCGTTGAAAGTCAGTGACCAAGTCTCCATAACCGAGGAGCAACGTTAATCCGGATAAATAATACTCAGCTGAGGATCTCTATCCACACTGCATATGTAGCACCCAAGCTTGCATATGCCAACTCGTCTACCACGATTTCTCCAAGATTGGACCGGTCCTACGCCACCCGGAAGTACAGTACACCACTCATATCCAGGTACGACGACCACGTGGGTACAAGCTACTTCCGCCATCTCGCCACTCCCAGTGCGCGGTTGTCGGTCCCAATTAAGGATTCCTCGGAGCCAAAGCTTTCCGAAGTATGTGAATAGTTGCAAGTCTTGGCCAGCAGGCCCCCATACGGA
>CM019822.1:140755378-140799424 GCA_009763385.1 Coix lacryma-jobi var. lacryma-jobi | reverse complement strand
TTGAGCTTACTGAAGAGCTCGTCGCAGGTGAGGGTCTCATAGTTCGGACGATTCGATGATTGCCTGAACCTTGGAGTCCCACACCGAACGGTCAAGAGTGTGCAAAAGCTTCAAAGCACGCTCATGATCGTCAAATGGCAACTGCTCTCTGTTAGCCCTCATCCTGTTGACAATCACCTGAAAGCGAGCGAATAAACTTTCTATGCTCTCGCCAGGCTGATGTCGAAAGTTCTCATACTCTCTCTTGAACGACTCGTAGAGTCGGGTTTTGACTTGAGAGGTGCCCTCATGAAAACGCATGAGGGTGTCCCAGATCTCCCGAGCCGTAGAGAGGTGAGAACGCGATCAAACTCACCCACGCTCAAACAGGAGAACAAAGCGTTACGCCCCGGCTATTGGCTTCGTGCTCATCGATCTGAAGCTGAGAGACATGAGCAGCCAGGACAACGTAGTTGGCGTTGTTGCAAATCTCCCAAACAGAAGAGCCCATGCTCTGGAGATAGGCCGACATGCGTATCTTCCAATACGCATAGTTCGTCCCATCGAAAAACGGCGGTTTGCCCACGCCGCGATCCATGTCGCCTTCGGTGGATCTGGAACCGGCTAAGGTGGAAGATCCTTAACCTGCTCCGATACCAATTGAAGGACCGAGAATACAAAAGCAAGGCGACCAGAGGGGGGGTGAATGGGAGCCAATAAAAATTTCTTACGAAACTTTGGCCAAGTGTCCCAAAATCAACCCCCAAGAGATACTACCAAAAACGTGATGCCCACGACCCTTGGAAGAGGGTGGATGATCTCTAGGATCACAGCGAGGCACCACAAAAACTTCCACACCCAAGTTCACGCAAGTCAACTAGTGACAGGATGGGTTTTGGGTAACCTCAACCTCCCCCGAGCAACGCGAGGGGGATTCAGGCTATTTTGTAAAGCGAGGAGCCCGATTTCTGTAGAGCACGGAGTCGGGAATCCAACGCAACAAGCGGATCGCAAATCGAAGGTCAGACGAACAAACTGCGGACGAAAACGTGCTGACTACACCTGACCGGACTCTGCCTGCGTCCGGTCAGCAGGCACCGGACGCGTCCGGTCGAGCGAAAACCGATTTGGGACCTTACTGTGTTGGACCGGACTCTGGTACACAGTGCGTCCGGTCTTCACTTGTGCGTCCGGTCACTCAAAGACAACAACGATGAACAGTGTGTCCGGCGAGTCCGGTCATGCACAGGATGAAGCGTCCGGTCGAAGCTCGAAACTGAACAGAGAAAAGTTCAACGACCGGACTCACTCTCAGCGTCCGGTCACCCCAAACCGAGCGTCCGGTCACCCCGAAGCCCTCTGTTCTTCCACCGATTCAACTCAAACTTACCCAAAACAAATCCTCTAGGGATCAAACTTGGTGAGTGAAGTCACGAGATGATTAGTGAGCTATCTCTAAGAGATCATGGCTCGATCCTAACTCCAAATCGGTGAATCGAAGGATTTCGGGGGAAGGGAAGAAAAATGACCCGAAACGAAAAATCGATCGATCTCCTAGACCGTGAGGTTGGAGGATGATTCCTTCGGTGGAAAGAAGTGCCTCACGATCTAGAACAACTTGGTTCAAACGGAATTGCAAAAGATGAACCGAGCAAAGAGATCAAGCGACGGGAAAAACGTGGAGCAAAAGGATTCCGCGAAGAACACAACGAAAAAACGCGAATCACAGCCACGAACTCGAATCAAGGACGCAAATCATGCCATCGATCAGTGCTCCAAGGTGAGGATACGGCCTCACTTCCTCAATCACAGTACACAGAGTGGAGTCTCTCTGCGGATCTCAACTAGCTAAAGCAGGGGTGTGGGAGAGTGGAAACCCTAATGCTAGGAAGCAAATGACTGCGCTAACTGAGATGGGGAGGAGGGTGTCTCCCCTGGACTACTTATACTAACCTAGCCTAAGTCTATTTCCTACTCTACCCCTCTCTACTCTAATTACAGAGCGGGCCAGGAAAACCCTAAGGCTAATCTGGTCCACCTGCTGGTGGTAGGTAGATCCGACGGCCACGCCCGCACGGTCTTCCGCGTCGCCTCCACGCAACCTTCAGATCGCCGCCACGTGCCGCCACCACTCTGCACCCCCGGTTTTGTGGCCCAAACCGGGAAACCAGCCTTTTCCATCAGCCCCCCGGTTTTGAGGCCCAAACCGGGAAACCAGCCTCCAGCCCGAGTTTTGTGGCAAACTCGGAAACCGTCCGCGCCCGAGTTTTGAGGCCCAAACTCGGAAACCGGCCCACACCCAGGTTTTGAGGCTCAACCTGGAAACCGTCGCGCCCAGGTTTTGTGGCTCAACCTGGAAACCCAGCACCCAGGTTTTGAGGCCCAAACCTGGAAACCGTCCACCGTTGGTTTTTCCCTGGCTCTACCAACAAACCGACGTCGTAGAGGGGATGCACCGCCTGTGCACCCCTTCCACCGACATGATCGCACTTCTCCGCTTGTCGCTGTCGCAGGCTGCCAGCCACCACAAGCTGATCCTCCGGCCTCCAGTCCATCAGTCCAAGTCCACGTCCGCCCTTCACCGTCCGATACAACGGCATGGCACGTCCGCCGCACGGCACGCCCATCCTTCATCGCGCCCGGTCCGTCAGCACGGCACGTCGCAACTTGACCTTCACCCGCCATCGATCACTGTCTCCGTGCTCGACACCTGCACAACACAAGCCAAAGAACATGCGCATCATCTCCGTTGACAATCACTCATCACACAGAGACTCGGCATACACCCATGTATCCGCAGCCGCCATGTGCCGCCAAGCGCCGCTCGTCCTTTTCACGGACCTCGCCCCCTCCGGTTTTGAGGCCAAAACCGGGAAACCTGGGCCATCCCCCGAATTTGAGGCCAAAACCGGGAAACTTGTCGTCCGTCGCCTGAGTTTTGTGTCCCAAACTCAGAAACCCCGCCAGCACCCAGGTTTTGAGGCCCAAACCTGGAAACCGTCTACTCAGCCCGGTTTTGTGGCCCAAACTCGGAAACCGGTCGCACACAGGTTTTGAGGCCCAAACCTGGAAACCGTCCACTCGGTGGTTTTTCTATCGCTCAACCACCAAACCGATGTAGTAGAGGGATGCACCGCCCATGCACCTCGTCCACCTGCAAGTCTTCACTTGTCGCTGTCCCAGGCTGTCAGCCACCACGGTCGATCCTCAGGCCACCGGTCCGTCAGTCCAAGCCTCACGTCCGCCCTTCACCGCTCCGGGTCCATCGGCACGACACGTCTCTACTTGACCTTCACCTTGCCTTCGATCACCGTATCCGAGCTCGACACCTGCACAACACAAGCCAAAGAACATGCGCATCATCCCAGTTGACAATCACTCATCATCTCAAGATCCGGCATACACCCATGTATCCGCACTTCTCCATCTTGGTCCGCGTCCATCGCAATCGTCATCGCCATGGGCATCGTAAGAGGCTTGGCCACGCCCATGTCGAACTTCTTCAGGATGTCCTTCGTGTATTTGCCTTGATGCACGAACGTCCCATTGTTGATGGTCCTTAAACACCTGTTTTACCATCAACATTTTACCCTAAAATTCACCAAAAAGTCATGAAATGTAGTCAAATAGGTTTCAAACTAACCAAATTCCACATGTCCATAGATTTTTATTTGAATACAGGATTTGGACCAAATTTGGAGAATGGACCCACCAGGAGACGAGCCCACTCACCAGGACCCATTTGGGCCCGAGTGGGGTGGCGCCCGCCAACCAGAGGTGGCGCCCGCCACCCCAAAGTGGCGCCCGCCACCCCAAAGTGGCGCCCGCCACATGGAGAGGCCCAACTCTCCCCCTTGCCACGTCACTGATCCGTGTGACCATCTCAAGGCCAAATCTTGGCCCTTGGTCACTAGGTCAGTGGCATTGGACAGCTCAGGATGGAATGGCATGGATCAAGACCAAATGGCGGTTACTCAAACATGCAACCGACCTAACCATCGCCTCCCTGGAGCTCCTGGATGCCATTGAAGCCAAGGCGGTGCATCCAACGGTGATGAGCGTGGCGGCCGCCACCTAGGGCTGGCGCCCACCACTAGGGTTAGCCCTAGGTCGGCTGGCTGCCCCTTATAAGTACCCCCTCACTCCACAAGGCTATAAATACCCCCCTGGTGGCACCACTTCATTTGTACCATCCCAAAAGAAAGCAACACCAAGCAAGAGAAGCAGAGAGCAAGTTAGAAGCTCAGAGAGCTTAGGCAAGTAGGTTAGCTAGTAGAGAGAGTATAGCTCTAGTGCCCTCGCTACAGCGCGGCTCTTAGTTTAGCACAGCTCAGCCTAAGTCCATGGTAAAAGTAGCGTAGAGCTTGCTAAGAGAGAAGCGGGTGCGGGCGACTGGCATCGGAGGTCGGTTGATTTCCCGGCGTCTCTGGTCTGGTTTGCTCTCTTGTATCTCGGGTACATTTATCTTTGTCTCAGTATTACTTTAAGCATTACTTTCAGTATTACTTTTAGTATTACTTTATCAAGTACCTTGAGTGTGACCTAGCTATCCTACAGTTCAATTCACTTAGCCATAGTAGTTAATCGCTAGTGTGCTTAGTGATTGATCTTTGCCAATAGGTTGCTTAGTTAGTTTAGTGTTTATCTTATTAAGTCAAGTATTTGCTCTGACGTCCGCAAGGGTGTCTCTATTCAAAGCTAGGGTAGAGATAGTTAGAATATAGTTAAGCGTGGTGCTTAGTTATAGACTTACCTTCAGATACGGCTGGACCCCCGGATAGCTGTGGTAGCAAGCAGGTGGTGACAGCCCTGTGCGCCTTGAATTCCACCACGTAGTTGGCCCAGTTTAACAGTAAGGCTCGTTGTGCTAGCGTTCAACCTAAGTCAGTGGTAAAGGCTAGTACGCCTCGGTACTTGATAAGATAGGAATAAAACTATACTTAACTTAGTTACTTTATTGACTTTTGCCTGCCTTGCTTCGTAACTATCTTGCTTCGTAGTTATCTTGCTTGTAGTTATCTAGGATTAGTTATTAGTAGCTAGTAGTTAGTTAGTTACCTTTAGTTAACCTATTCCCTTTATCTACCTATCCATCGACCTTACCTTACCATCCATTTCATCCTTGCCTATCCATCCATATATTCTTTCTAGCCTTTCATCCCCTCTCTTCCCTTCTCGCCTTTTCCCTTTTCTCTTTTCTTCAACTCTCATCCCCTCCTTGACTTGACTCATACACCAACCTAGCCTTCCCTTGGGATCAAATAAATCGACACCTGGTACTCCCAGGCGAAGTGCTACTACGATAGTTCTGTGCGCTTGCAGAATCTCCTCTTGGTAGATTGCAATCTCTCTAGCTAGCTCCTACTAGTGTCGGGATTGACAACCCCACTTGACATTAGTAGATAGCTGCTTTAGCTTCATTCCTTTAGGTATAGTGACCGGACTTGCTAGCTACAAGCACTTCTGACATCGTTGCCTGAAATAGATTCCATAGTCTACTCCTAGTAACGACGTTAGCTAGTGTCAACAAGCATTTCTGGGCCGTTACCGGGGATAGTTGCCTAGCTCTATCTTTAGTGAAGCTAAGAACTACCAACAAGCATTTCTGGCGCCGTTGCCGGGGAAGGCATTCGGTGTATCGGTTGAGTCAGTGTCGGATTTATCGTCGCTTAAGCTCCTGCTTAGCGAATCCCATCTTACCCCCTTCTTTCTTTCCTTAGTCCTTCTTATCTTTTTCCTTCATCTTCTTCAACTTCTTTCTTTCTTATCTCGTTCTATCTTCACGATGGCCAACAAGACCATTCGTGAATTTTCTGCTCCTTCTGTCGCTAATGTAGCGATAGGACTAGACGTGATCGATGCCAACCTCAATTTTGAGTTGAAACCGACTCTGATCACGATGGTCCAAGCTAGCCCGTTCTGTGGCAAAGCTCATGAGGATGCCAATGCTCACCTCCAACAATTTTTGGAGATTTGCGGCACCTTCACCATTAAGGGGATAACCCAAGAAGCCATCCGTCTTCGTCCCTTTCCTTTCTCTTTGCTAGGAAAAGCGAAGCAATGGTTCTATACCAGTCGAAACGCTGTAGACACATGGGACAAGTGTTCCAATGATTTTGTCGCCAAATTCTTTCCATTGGGCAAGACGAATGCTCTGCGCAACAAAATCTCCAGCTTTACGCAACAAGCCGAGGAATCTATTCCCGAGGCTTGGGAGTGGTTGCAAGAGTACGTCGCTGCTTGTCCACACCATGGTATGGAGGACTGACTATTGATCCAGAACTTCTACCATGGCCTAACCCCACTCTCTAGAAGCCATTTGGATGCCGCCGCCGGCGGTGCATTCTTTTCTCTGAATGTTGCAGATGCTAAGGCTCTCATAGAGAAGATGGTGTCGAACCAAGGATGGAATGACGAGAGACTGCAGCCCCGTAAGCGAGGTATGCATTCCCTTAAGGAAGCCGATATGATCGTGGCCAAGATGGACTTGCTGGCAAAGAAGCTGGACAGCTGTGAGAAGATGAACCAATAAGAGAGTGTCCAATCTCTGGAATCCTACATGACTTCTGTGGAGAAACCGGACATTCTGGGAACCACTGCCCCGAGTTACATGAAGATTTGAACTTCATCAACAACAATAACGGTTTCCGTCAATAGAATCAAGGATGGAATCAGCCTGCAAATTCTCTAGGTAACAATTCATTCCCCTGCTCTAATTTTTTGAATTCTGATAGTCTCTCATTCTTGAAAAATTTAGTTTACTCATAAGGTAGAACTACTGATTTCTTGAATAAGAAATTAATGTCGAATGATAAAATTATTGAGAATATAAATGCTAAATTGGAAGATTTCTCATCTGCTCTGAAAAATCAACTTAGCTTTAATAAGATGTTAGAAACCCAATTAGCTCAACTTGCTGCTATCATACCATCTTTTGAAACTGGCAAAATTCCTGCTAAACCTGACATGGAAACTGCAAATATGGTTAAAATAAAACATTTTAACTATTATGAAGATCAAACCATGACTGTTAAAAAGGGTGATCCTGGTAGTCCCATAATTAGATGCTCAATCTTTGGTGAAGTCTTTAAAAATGCCATGTGTGATTTAGGATCGAGTGTGAACATTCTATCTAAAGATTTTTATGAAAACTCATTCTTTCCACCCATGTCATCCACATCTGCCTGTGTTGTGCTAGCTGATCAATCGACTTGCTATGTAGAAGGAATAGTTAATGACTTACCTGTTCATATTAGAGGTTCATATGTTCATGTTGATTTCATAATACTAGATATGAGAAATAGGAAAGATGTGCCGCTAATCTTAGGTAGACCCTTCTTGAACACTGTTGATGTTTGCATATATGTGGGTAGTGGTAAAATGCAAATGACATTAGCAGGGAGGAAGGAAATATTCTCTTTCTCCCGAGGCCCCGCATATGCCGCTAACATGCAGGAAGCAAAACCCGTTCGTACCAAGAAGAGGCGCCCAAGAACAAGGTGAAGCAGAAAGAAAGAACCACCTCCTCCTGAGCTGTGTAACTCACATAACAAGGGAGAGGTGCCAAAAGAAGAAGAACCTGATGGAGTACTAAGAGAAGAAGTGCCCAAGGAAGAAGATCCACCCGATAAGGATGAAACTCCATGGACCTAAGGTATGGTTTTACTTTTAATTTTTCCCTTCAATTTTCCCTTTTCAAATAAATAACTTATGTCATGAATGTAACTAAAAAAAAATATCACCAGTTATCATTAGTTATATGCATAGGTATATGTTAACTTAGCTAGAATAATAAAATATCATAATAGGATAGTTTCCCTTTTCAAAACATTAGATAGTTTTTTTTAATAAAATGAGAACAAGAGCTCCGACCGAGAAAGATGAAGACCCTTCACCAAGCAAGAAGCCAGCTTGGGGGAGACACCCGCTCCAATAAGGTATGTCTCAAGCCTACACTCTTTACATTCGGTTCTTAAATTCTATATCTTTTGAATGCTATATGCCTGCCTAAGTAACCATTCCATGAATAATATTGATAAAATATGCTTAAACAAGTTGAAACCTGAATAAGATTTGTAATATGTCATGCAAATGCTATTGTTATGGCTTGAATAACTGGTCTTATCTAAGTTGTAGCATTTGTGGGTTGCACATGCTTTAACTGAAATCATGCTTAGTGAATAAAGTTGGTAAGAAATGGAGTAATTCTTTAAACTTGCTAAAGTGAAATTACGACCTAATCTGGAGGATTTCTTTTTAAAAAAATTATGAAAACCTTGCTAAAAGTTCCTCCTGGATTTTATCCCATCCCACCACCAGCCAAATATTTGTTAGTCATTAGTCAAAACCACAAAGAGCTTTGTTTGTGTTGAGCTTTGTTAGACCTCATAGATCTTAGTAGAGAAGCTTATCATATCTTTTGAATCAAGATTCACACACACCCACCATAAATTGCCTACTCTCCACTTTGGAAGTTTGCAACCACCAAATAAATTGCTTATTCTCTACACCGGAGATATGCAATACCCTGCCAAACATCCCATTGCTAGCCTTATGCTTATTCCTACACTGGGAATAAGCATTTCTCCCTTTTCCCCCTTTTTCATTTCTGAAATCCTTTCCTATAGATGTCTGGGGAAATTTAGAGCTAAGAAAGAGAGATATCAAAAAAAAATGAGCAAAGTAGCTCAAGAAAGGACTATGTCCTAAGAAAATGAGTGAGCAAAGAGGCTCAAGAGAGGACTATGTCCTAAGAAAAATGTGAGGACACATCTTTTTGTCTACTCACTATGTATCCAAAAAAAAGAGAGAGAGAGAGTTATCATTAGCTCTAGACCCCCAGAAATTAACTAGGAAGGATTCCGAAATGCCTCTCTATACACTTCCACATAACCACACATGCACATCTTGATCAATTTTTATGATTTGCTGCTCCTTATGATCTGAGTGTCTAGCTTAGCAATAAACATCAGGAATTTTGCTCATGATTCTTAGCCTACCTATAACTCCACATATCATTCTTTAGAAATAGGAGAGGCTACATTTTGGCCTAAGTGAGGATTTATACACCATTGAGTGATTGAGTGAATCTTCGAGGACTTAAGCAAGTTATTATCTTTTGAAAACCTTGAAAAAAAAACCTCCAGACAGAATCCTAGCCAAACCTAAGCAAGATAAAAGTTTCCTATTGTTGGGGGAAAGGACCCTCGGCAGAGGCGCCGCCCGAACAGGCGCTCGAAGTCAGCCCTCGCGCAACGCCTGGTGTCCTTGCCAGGTCCCTCTCCTATTGGAGACCGTTACCCTAACCCCGGATGCAGGGTCAACCCTCGTCGCTTTGTTGTGCTTCCGTGCAGGTCCAAGGCGGCGACCGCACCGCAGGAAACCTTCGCTGAACCACGACGCCACCTTCGTTCGGAGCGAAGGTCCAGGCAAGCGGCAAGTGTGCGTCGTCCCAAGGGTGGGCGAGGCCGAAGGTCCGGCGAGCACGGCCGAAGGTTAAACCTTCGCCCTTCTTCCCCGGAGGCAAACAGAGCCGGAGGCCCGGCAGTTGGCGGAAGTGCGCGGACCCGAGGGCGAGCGCGGCCGAAGGTCAAGACCGCTGCGCCACCCCCCGAAGGCGAACAAGGGCCGGGTGGCGGCGCGCTGGGATGTGACCGATTAGGGTTTCCGCTTCAGCTGTGTATTCACGCTTTTGCCCTTCCTCCCTGCGTGGAGGTGAGGAATCTTTGCTGTACCCTCTTGTAATTTGGCCCGTACCCCTTGGCATTCCCTATAAATACCAGGGGGATGAACAGTGTAAGGACGATCTTTTTGGGAATTCGAGCACTTTCCACTTCCGTCTCACCTTCGCTGCTGCATCAGACACTTGGCCGCCTTCGCTCTCTTCCCCTGCACAAGTGCGGAGGTCGGGCAAGTGTGTTCCCAACAGTTTGGCGCCGACCGTGGGGAACGAAGTCTGAAATGGCGGGAAACAGGAGAGCACTTTCGGCGAGGGACCAGCGCGTTGCTAGAGAGGCGGCAGCGGTGATCCCGCCTGCTGAGGAAATTGCACAACCCTCGGGAGGAGAAAATGTCACCCCGGAACCCCAATCCCTGGGCCCCCAGGACCGAGTGGCGACACAGCCGCACCCACACACTTCGGGAGAAGGAGAAGGGAAGAAGAAGAGGTGGGCCTCGAGGCCCTTGAAAGGCTCGAGGCTGAGCTGCAAGAGAAGAAGAGGCGCCTGGAACAGCTTGAGAGGCACAACCGACTGCGCTCAATCAGACAGAGGGCAGACGAGGCCAGGGAGCAGCTTCGCCGCATGGAGGAATCCCTCGCCGCGGCAGAAGCCGAAGCCGAGGGCTGGAACAATGAGGAGATACCCCCGTTGCGAGAGGGGAATGAGGAGCCAAATCAAGACAACCTTCGTCACCACCCACCACCCCCACCACCACCAGTACACCCAGAGCCATATCTTGTGAGACACCCCAACCTCCGCCAACTCTACCCAGATGAGAGAGAGCAAAACCTTCGCAATTCAGCGAAGGCATCAACAACACCAAATGCCATACGATCCAAAGTCACCACTCTCCCAAACACTCCAAACCCAGCCCTGGCCACCTTGCTATAATCCACAAAACCTACCTCGCTATGATGGACTTTCCGACCCTCGCCAGTTCATCATGAGCTATGAAGCAGCGGTTGCCGCAGCAGGCGGTGACGAATCAACAATGGCCAAATCCTTTGTCATCATTCTGCGAGACATCGCACAAACTTGGTACAGCAACCTTCGCCCCGGAACTGTGGATTCCTGGGCCTCCCTCAGAGACAAGCTGTGTACAAACTTCAAGGGCATCACTCCAGCCCCGTTAAACCCCATCGAGCTATTCAACTGCAAGCAAGAGGAACGCGAGCCGCTCCAAGATTACTGGCGAAGGTTCATTCAAATCAGAGCAAGGACCCCTGGGATATCTGACGAGGCTGTCATCCTCGCTGCAGTCAGTGGTCTGCGCCCAGGACCATGCTCCTCAAAATTTGCCAGAAAACCGGCAAACTCGATCGAGGAGTTGCATGAAACAATGGAAAGATACTGTAGAGCTGATATGGATTTCAGAGCAAAGTCCGACGCTCGGAGGTCTCAGCAGAGGCCACAGCCGAGGCCTCAACCGAGAGAAAGCAACCCTCGCCAAGAGCAAAGCAACGTTGGTGCGATCAACAAAGCAACAAGCTATGAACATCAAACACGGGACGCTCATCACCCGAGCAGCCAAGCCCCGCAGGCTTTGCCACCTCCGCCGAACCAGCGCTACCAGCAGCGAGATCCTGCCAAAATGTATTGTCACTTCTGTGGAATGGGAAAGGGGCACACAACAAAGCAATGCGAATGCTTCGCCAAAGGAAAAGAATTCCAGGAATCCAGGAAACCTGCCATGTCAGACCCCCGAACCATAACCACACAAGGAAACCAAGCTTCCACCCACCAAATCCAACATACCACTATACCCCCATAAACTACGGCCTACCTTCGCAACAACCCCCCTACACCCACCACCCACTCTACAACCAAACCCATTATCAGCCAACCACCACCCCACAACGCCAAAACCCACCTTACACAGTCACATACCCAGCTACCCCGCAAAACCAAATTCCAACAACCCACCAAGCCACCAGCGCTCTGCCACCACCACCGCCGATCCCCGCGTTACCAGCACCACAACCTGTGAAAGCCGAAGGCTCGAACCAAACAACCATCAACAATCCAACATCGACCTTCGGTGTCATTCTAGCTATCACCGGAGGCTCAAACGAAGACCATGGCAACAAACGGCAGAGGAAGGAACATGCCAGACGCGTTCACCACGTGGCCGTCGAAGGACCACATAAATTCGGTCGTTGGTCTCACATCCCCATAACCTTCGATTCCAGTGACATGAAGCTAAGAGATTACCCTCACACAGATGCCATGGTGATCGAAACCAACCTCGCTGGGTGGACCGTCACCAAAATACTGGTCGATACAGGAAGCTCCGCTGACATCTTGTTCGCTTCAACCTTCGACAGCATGAAGCTTGACAGAAATCTTCTGCAACCGGCCGACAACCCCCTATACGGTTTCGGTGGTCAACAAGTAAGAGCCGTCGGGAAAATTTCTCTGCCCGTGACCTTCGGCGACCAAATCAACTGCAGGACGGAACACATAACATTTGATGTCGTCGACATGTTCTACCCATACAATGCCATTTTTGGCCGAGGGGTCACAAACGCGTTCAATGCGGTCATCCATCCCGCCTACCTATGCATGAAACTTCCCGCGCCGAAGGGTGTCGTCGCGGTATTCGGGGACCAGGACATTGCAAGGACAGCTGAAGGGAACGTCGCTCCGGGGCAACGCAATGTACATAATTTGTCAAAACCTCAAACCCCCGGTATCAGCGTCGAAGGCGAGGTCTGCAATGACAGAGTGAAGGCGGCGCCAAAGGACGAAACCAAACAAGTCCAACTCTTCGAGGGTAATGAAGAAAGAAAGGTGATCATCTCGGCCAATCTAGACCCTCGATCAGAAGGCAACCTCGTCACCTTCCTCAGAGAAAATTCCGACACCTTCGCTTGGTCCGCCGAAGACCTAAAAGGAGTCAACAGATCAATGATCGAGCATAGCCTGAACATCAAGACAGGTTATCGCCCAATCAAACAAAAGCTTCGCAAGATGTCAGAAGAAAGAAAGGAGGCAGCGAAGGCTGAGGTAAAAAGGCTTCTGGACGCAGGCGTCATTCGCCCAGTCAAATACCCAACTTGGCTCTCAAATGTGGTCCTAGTCCAAAAGAAGAATAAAAAATGGCGAATGTGCGTCGATTTCACTTGCTTGAACAAAGCCTGTCCGAAGGATGACTTCCCCCTCCCAAACATAAGCACCCTGGTTGACAGAGCGGCAGGCTGCCAAATGCTATCCCTCCTCGATTGCTTCTCAGGCTATCACCAAATCTGGATGAATGAAGAAGACGAAGAAAAAACAAGCTTTATCACACCCTCGGGCACTTTTTGCTTCCGAAGAATGGCAGAAGGTTTGAAAAATGCAGGCTCAACCTTCGCTCGCATGACCTCCGAAGTTTTCAAGGATGAGCATGCAGTCTCCGCCTATGTCGACGACCTAGTCGTTCAAAGCGAACTAAAAGAGAACCACATCCCAGACCTATCGAGGGTATTCAGCAACCTCCGGTACGCCGGACTGAAACTAAACCCAGAAAAATGTGTTTTCGGGGTAAGCGAAGGCAAGTTGCTAGGTTGCATCGTCTCAGCCAGAGGAATCGAGGCCAACCCTGAGAAGATTGATGCCATCATGAACATGGAACCTCCGACGACCAAGAAAGCAGCTCAGCGTCTGACTGGTCGTTTGGCAGCACTTAGCAGATTCATCTCAAGATCCGCAGAGCGAGGGTTACCATTTTTCGAAACACTCAGAAGCAATGCTCCTTTCCACTGGGGCCCCCAGCAGCAAAAGGCCTTCGAGGAGTTGAAAAAATATCTGACCAGCTTGACCTGCCCTAACCAGCCCAAGCAGGGAGACTTGTTGTTACTCTACGTCGCAGCTTCGCCACACGCTGCAAGCGCAGTCCTCATCAAGGAGCTCCACGAAAACAACAAAACCAGACAAGCCCCAATTTACTATGTTTCAGAAACCCTCGAAGGCCCAAAGAGAAACTATTCGGAGCTTGAGAAAATAGCATACGCCGTCGTCATGGCATCAAGAAAGCTCAAGCACTATTTCCAGGCTCACGAGATACATGTACCTTCGACGTACCCTCTCGAGAGCATTTTCAAAAATAACGAAGCCGTTGGAAGAATAGCAAAATGGGCAGTCGAGCTTAATAGTTATGCTGTAACCTTCGTTGGCAGAACAGCGATCAAATCACAGGTGCTGGCTGATTTCATAGCAGAATGGACACCCGACCCTCGCCCCGGCGAGCTGCAGCAGGACCAGTTTTGGATCGTTTACGTCGACGGGGCCTGGGGCGCAACTGGAGCCGGTGCCTCGGCTATTCTAATCTCGCCCTCCGGGTCGAAGCTGAGATACGCACGAAGGCTGGACTTCAAGTGCACAAACAACTCCGCTGAATATGAGGCTGTGATTCTGGCACTTTCAAGGTTGCGTTCATTATCAGTCCGAAGGGCACTCATCAACACAGACTCTCAAGTCATTGCGGGGCACATTGAAAAGAACTACAAAGCAAAAGATCCAGAGCTTCAAAAGTATTTTCAATATGTACGAAGGTTAGAATCCTTCTTCCTCGGCATAACCGTAAAAGCAATATCGAGGACTGAAAACAGCGAAGCAGATTGCTTAGCCAAAGCAGCCGCGCAGCAGCTACAGCTCCCTCCGGACGTGTTCTACGAGGTTTCCACTCGGTCAGCCTTCGAAGCTTCCGAGATCAGCATCAAGCTGATCAACACAATTCAGTGCGAGGATTGGAGAGCACCTATCATGGCCTACATCAAAGGACTCCATGAACCCAGCTCCAAAGAGGAAGAGAACAGACTAAAGCAAAGAGTGCGAGGGTACAAGATTATGGATAACACCTTGCTCAAAGCTTCGGTAACCTCACCTTGGCTCAAGTGCGTGTCACAGTCCGAAGGTACCGACATTCTCAAACTCATCCACGAAGGTATATGCGGTTCACACAATGGCCCAAGAGCACTAGTAGGAAAGGCTTTCCGGCAAGGTTTCTACTGGCCAACTGCGCTGAGAGACGCTGAAACCATCGTCAAGAAGTGCGAAGGTTGTCAACTGACAGCAAAAAACCAAAACACCCCAGGGGCGCCCACAACCCTCATATGCCCAACCTGGCCCCTACAAAGGTGGGCAATGGATCTCGTGGGCCCATTACCGACGGCCTCCGGCGAACCTTCGCTACGCGGTGGTAGCCGTGGAATATTTCACCAAATGGACCGAAACAAGACCGCTGTCCTCCATAACATCCCTCGCAGTAAAAAGGTTTTTCTGGCAGCAGATAGTTTGTCGCTTCGGAGTCCCCCAACATCTAACCGTCGACAATGGCACCCAGTTTGACAGCGAGGTTTTCAAAGAGTTCTGTGCACAAATCGGAACAATTCTATGCTTCGCCTCAGTCCGACACCCGCAGTCCAACGGCCTAGTCGAAAGAGCCAACGCAACAATCTTCCAATCCATATCCAAAAAATTGCAAGGCAGACCCAAAGGCAAATGGGCAGACGAGCTAACTGCAGTCACCTGGTCTCACAATACCTCCGAATGCAGAGCAACCAAGTTCACACCCTTCAAACTTTTGTTTGGCGAAGAAGCCGTGTTACCAGAGGAGCTAAAATTCATCTCACCAAGAACAACCCTCGCAAGTGATGAGCCAGCCATACTAACCGACAAGGACTTGCTAGAAGAAACAAGATGCAGCGCAGTTCACAACCTTCGCAAATATCAGGAAGAGACCAAGAAGTGGAGAGATAAAAAGGTCAGAATCAAGAACCTGCAGAAGGGTGACCTCGTCCTCATCCGTAAACAAAACGCAAGCATGGCCGGAAAGTTCCAGCCTAAGTGGACAGGCCCGTTCCTGATCGCAGAATGCAATCGCCCAGGTTCTTTCCACCTCTCCGACAGCGAAGGTAATATACTACCACACACCTGGAACATCGACGACCTTCGCAAATTCTACCCATAGCGGAGCCTTAGCGAGCCCTCGCGTTATGTAATTTTTGTCACTTTTTATGTTATCTACTCTCATGTACTTAACAAAAACAGGAGCTGCACTCTTTTTCCTTACGAAGGGGCGTAAGGTTTTTTAACGAGGCAGCATCCAAAGCATTAATACAGGCTAGAACCCCCAAAAAAGTAAAATCTCCAACCCTCTACTCCCAAACATCGAAAAAGCGGATCTCTTTCAAGAGCGCTACATTCGATGAAAACCTGCTAAGATTGCTTCGAAAACATTCCTTTTCTTTTCAAAGCAAACTTCACCTCCGCCTAAGATAAGGGGAGGAAAGTCGAGCACCCTGGCACAAACGACAGGGGCTCGCAAAAGCAAACTCACCTCCGCCTAAGATAAGGGGAGGAAGTCGAGCACCCCTGGCACAAACGACAGGGGCTCGCAAAAGCAAACTCACCTCCGCCTAAGATAAGGGGGAGGAAAGTCGAACACCCTGGCAACAAACGACAGGGGCTCGCAAAAGCAATTTCACCTCCGCCTAAGACAAGGGGAGGTCGAAAAAGTCGAGCACCCTGGCCACAAAAGACAGGGGCTCGCAAAAAAGCAATTTCCACCTCCGCCCGAGACAAGGGGGTCGAAAAAGTCGAGCACCCTGGCACAAACGACAGGGGCTCGCAAAAGCAATCACCTCCGCCTAAGATAAGGGGAGGAAAGTCGAGCACCCTGGCACAAACGACAGGGGCTCGCAAAAGCAATCCACCTCCGCCTAAGATAAGGGGAGGAAAGTCGAGCACCCTGGCACAAACGACAGGGGCTCGCAAAAAACAATTCCCACCTCCGCCTAAGACAAGGGGAGGCGCGAAACCCAAAAACCGAGCACATCCGCCCGAGCCCTCCAAGCTCGGCCTCGGGCGGGCCCACCTTTTCCGTCCCGCCCGAGCCCTCCAAGCAAGGCCTCGGCGGACCCACCTCTTCCGTCCCATCCGAGCCCTCCAAGCTAGCCTCGGGCTAATTCAGCATCGGGCGGGTCCAAAAGCAGAGCACTCTCGCACAACACGCCAGGGGCTCGAAAAGCAGCACCCTCGCAAAACGCATCGCTCAAGTCACGTGACACGCGAAGCCCTAAAAAGCTCATCAATCTGTTAGCTCAAAGCTCACGAGAGCAACATGCGCGAGCCTCGCTAAAGAAAAAGGGGGCGTCGCTGTTTTTTCAAAACAAGCTCACGAGAGCAAATGCGCGAGCCTCGCTAAAGAAAAAGGGGGCGTCGCTGTTTTTTCAAAACAAGCTACACGGAGCTAAAGTGCGCGAGCCTCGCTAAAGAAAAAGGGGGCGTCGCTGTTTTTTCAAAACAAGCTCACGAGAGCAACATGCGCGAGCCTCGCTAAAGAAAAAGGGGGGCGTTCGCTGTTTTTTCAAAACAAGCTCACAAGAGCAAATGCGTGAGCCTCGCTAAAAGAAACGAAGTGTCGTTGTACACAACTATTACATCTTTCCCTGACAGTTCATAGAATATCTTTACAACCACAAACAAAACAATGCAAATTACAAAAAATTACAAGGAACCATCGTTCCCTTCTATCAGCATCAAATCATCAGGGCCCCCGTAAGATTCCTCGAACTCCGGCTCAACCGCAACAATGGGCCCCCACAACAAAAGAGTTACCGGCACAATCGGCAACTCACCAGTCAAAACCCTCGCCCGATACATATACGTGCGGGGCACTTCGTCAACCTCCAACGGTTCCTCCTTCGGAACCACCAGCGACCCGGCGGAGTCCACTGCAAGATTGCTTCGCCCGAATAAATAGTCCTACGCAGTGCTATCATCGATATCATCATCTAACACGGCTTGCGAAGTCGAAGACGAACCAAACAAATAACGCGTAGCTTGCCGATCAGTAAAGTCAGCATCGCGCCAAAAGCTGCTCGACCTACTATTCTTCAAATCGTACCTTCGCACCTTCGACCACCAAAAACGCTCGAAGGACAACGAAGGATGTTTTAACTTCGCACGAGCCCAGGACTCACCAGTTATAAAAACATCCTGGTAGTTAAGTGTTAACGGCGTCACGTCAAAAACCTCAAGCACGGTTCCATCAGGAACCTGCATTCACATAAAACAGTATAAAACGTCTCAGCATGCATCGAAGTCATTACAAGCATCATTGCTCCTACCAAAACATCCCCATCTACACAATCCCACGCGATCACACCTGCCGGGCTTCTTCAACCTCAGCCGTCACAGCTTCGCCAGCAGCATTCTTCGCATCCTGCGCGGTTTTGCCACTCGCAGCCGCATCTTGTGAGGTACCCTCGCCGACGATTGTCGTTTCCACATATCCCTCAACCGCCACCGGCAGCACCTCCGCAGAGGTGAGAGTCTGAGCGCCTTCGGAGGTGCCGCCGGCCTCTTGAGCAGTAGGCGGCGAAGGCATCGCATCCTTCTGAGCCTGTAAAAAACCAAAAGGACCAAATAATTCAATTCTCAACTCCAAACTCACAATCATCAAACAATACCGAAGAAACAACACCCTCAACACAAACCTGACGAGTAGCCTCGGCAGCCTCCTCGAAAGGCAAGAGCCCGACCGCCGCCTGCAATCCAAAATCGGCGAAGGAACCGCATTGCACAATTCCGGACCTCGGCGTCATCAATCTTCATCTGTCGAACCTCTTCGACGGTTGGAAAAATGTGGTTGGGTTTCTTTATCTTACGAAGATGCTCGCAGTCCGCTTGGCGAAGCGTTCCAGCCATCGCCAGCGCCCCAGCATACCCGCCAAAGTCAGCAGCATTCCCAACCAACGAGCTGAACACATCTAGCTCGTTACTTAACCAACCTTCGAAGGCCTCTGCGCCAACCACAGGAAGTGGCTCCCCAGCTGAACCCCCGGCTTCAGTTAAGCATGCATCCATCTTGGTTTTAACCCTCGACAGACTACCACGCCAAGCTTCGGCCTGGGCCGCCACCTCCGCCGACAAATCCTCCACGCGCTTCTTCATAGACACCAAGTCCTTATCCTTTTGCTGACCCGCGGCGATGAGCTCCGCGTTGGCCTTTGCAGCCTCTTCCCCCTACTTCTTCCATTTTTCAGCCTCCTCCAAGGCGGCCCTCAGCTGACCATCTTTATCTTGCAAGCTCCGGCGAAGGTCTTTGTTCTCTTTCTGCACCTCTTTCAACCGGTCGTTCAGATAATGCAGGTTATAGCTGGCCCTTCGACGTGCCGACCGGTTGAGAAGCATCAGCTCCGCCACTTTCACATCAATATCATCGTGGATATTGTCCAAAGGCTCGCCGGCGAGCCGAAGTTCCACTTCCGGCAGACAAACCCGGTCAAATACACGGCCCAAGAATCGCCTCTCCTCCGGAGAGCAAGGCAAGCGGGTGGCTTGAAGATCCGCACTCGTATACAAATGAGTCGCCGGGTCCGTAACACCCAGTTCCCTCGCATAGTAAGGAAGGCTCGCCAGGCTAGCTTCGCCATACGGCCTCTTTCTAGGGGTCTGGTCCGGGCCAACATCACCCTTAATTTCGGACCCCTCGACCCAAATGTGTGAACCAGCATAATCGGGCACAGACCCCCGTCGTGGGCTCACCCCCTCCACATCCCGCAGCACTTCCTCAATATCTTGTGCAGCCGCATCAACAGCGCTGGACGCAGCTACCCTCTTCCCTCGGCTGTCCTCCACAGAAACGGCTTCATCGGAGTCATCCTCGCTACTGGATGAAGTACTGCCCTCGCCGGAAGACACGACATCCTTTTCCCCTTCTTTCTCTTCCTCATCGGAGTCCTCGGAAACGCCTTCGTCTTCCGAGGTCTGAATTAAAGCCCCGATACCGCCCACGCGAGGCGCTCGCCCTCCAGCCTTTTCAAAACCTCGACCACTCGAGGCCACGGCCGAGGATGAAGTTCCTACGGCACCAGAGCTCGTAACAATCTTCGATGAAATAACTTTTGCCCGGCCGCCGGTGCCACCCCGACCTCCACCGCGACCCCTCTTCGGCCGCGAAACCACACCGCTATCCTCCGCAGGAACGCGTTTCCTTTTCTTGGGCGCGTCGTCGCTCGTCGGCGCAGGCCAATTTGTATATTCTATCCCAAGCAGGTCAAACACCCTGTTAATACGACCCCCGCTCCCCACTGAGCTGTGGATAGCTTTAACCTCGAGGGTGGTCAACTTCCCAACGAGGTTTTCAACCCTCTGCTGAACTCGTTTGTAAATAGCATCAACACCATCCTGACGTCTCGGAAACTTCTTAAAAACCCTCTCCCAAATCTTGCCCAAATTGAGCTTCGGCTTCTTTAATCCGCGAGCCTCGTACCTCGCATCGTCTTCCACCGGAAACCAAGCCTGTCTCCGGCTTAGCGGCCACGCGTCGGCGCAGCAATATTCTTCGACCAGATCACGAGCGCATTGGGAACGCGCAACCACCCTCAAACAGTCAACAGCGGCGTGTGCCTCGGGGCTCATCTGAGCTTCGGCACTCACATCGCCAAGCGGAGGAAGTTCGCCGCAAAGCTCCGAACCCACATCAAACTTATAATAGAACCAAAACTCTTGCCATCCGCTGGCCCACTTGTTCTTCTGCGCCTGCGCCGGTAGCTCCGACCCAGCACGGTGGCAAAAGGTGTACACTCCAAACTGTCCCTGCCTCGCAATACCTTCGCTGTCGGAAACCTTGCGAGGCTGCATGTGCACACGGTGTGTCCGCACAAAACCCTCGACCTGGGGAGCAATACCTTGCGACCGACAGGCCCAAACATACACCGACATCTTCGTAAAGCACGAAGGTGTTAGCTGGTGAAATCTCAGTTTAAACCTCCGCAGAACGGCCGTAACAAACGAGTCAACTGGAAAACGTAGCCCAGCTTCAAAAAACTCCTCGAACACGACAATTTCATCTGCACCAGGCTTCGGAACCGTCTCTCCAGAGCTGATCCTCGCTTTTCCCTCCTCGATCCACCCTCGCTTCAAATAGGCCGCCAGTTCAGAAATCCCAACACGGCTCAAACCAAACTCAAAGCTGATGCCCTCGACACCAGTAGAGGGCGAAACAGCGCGGGCAGTTTGCTTCAGCCTCGCCATCACTATCTAAGCCTCGCAAGACGCCGAACAAACAGAACCCTCGCAAATCACTAGCACACAACCTTCGCTACGGGCAGACAGCAGCAGCAGGGAGGCTAGAGCAAAATGAGGGCACAAGGTCTCCACATCCCAACTACCCCTCCTATTTATAGGCCAAGTAGCGGGCACCCCCCGCGACAGTGTAGGCACGATAACCAAAAAACGCGGCGCAAAAAACGAAACAGGCCTCAATAGTATAAAACAACAACACAACGGCCCAGCCCAAAGCAGCCGCGGGCGTCGCTGCCGAGGGCCCCGTTCTGTCCCCATTAAAAGGCGCTGCTTGGGCCTAAACACGGTTTTTTAGATCCAAGACAACGAGGGGCTACTGTTGGGGGAAAGGACCCTCGGCAGAGGCGCCGCCCGAACTGGTGCTCGAAGTTAGCCCTCGCGTAACGCCTGGTGTGCTTGCGAGGTCCCTCTCCTATTGGAGACCGTTACCCTGACCCCGGATGCAGGGTCAACCCTCGTCGCTTTGTTGTGCTTCCGTGCAGGTCCAAGGCGGCGATCGCACTGCAGGAAACCTTCGCAGAACCACGACGCCACCTTCGCTTGGAGCGAAGGTCCAGGCAAGCGGCAAGTGTGCGTCGCCCCAAGGGTGGGCGAAGCCGAAGGTCCGGCGAGCACGGCCGAAGGTTAAACCTTCGCCCTTCTTCCCCGGAGGCAAGCAGAGCCGGAGGCCCGGCAGTTGGCGGAGGTGCACGGACCCAAGGGCGAGCGCGGCCGAAGGTCAAGACCGCTGCACCACCCCCCGAAGGCGAACAAGGGCCGGGTGGCGGCGCGCTGGGGTGTGACCGATTAGGGTTTCCGCTTCAGCTGTGTATTTACGCTTTTGCCCTTCCTCCCTGCGTGGAGGCGAGGAATCTTTGCTGTACCCTCTTGTAATTTGGCCCGTACCCCTTGGCATTCCCTATAAATACCAGGGGGATGAACAGTGTAAGCACAACTTTTTGGGAATTCGAGCACTTTCCACTTCCGTTTCACCTTCGCTACTGCATCCGACACTTGGCCACCTTCGCTCCTTCCCCTGCACAAGTGCGGAGGTTGGGCAAGTGTGTTCCCAACAGTAATAAAATATAAATGATTTTTCATTCATGTATAGAACAAGCTATCAGCTTCTCACCATCAGTCCAATACGGATCTGTTTAGGTGTAGGGTCAAAGGCATAATTCTCACACATCCAATACCTCTGACCGTATGTGTGCTCCTCATCAGATATTGCGACCTTACAATCATCGCCGCAGTAGCACATGGGCACCGGAACACCGCTAGGCAATGGCAAACGGGCATAGGCATTGCCCGTGAGAGGCTGCCTACAATCATCAACGCAATAACAAATGAACATAACACAAAATTACTTCATTAAAACAGACAAATAAATCAACAATGTACCGATCTTACCTTGTCTTACTAGCTTTGCCACACCGCGGCATCCTAACAATAAAAAATATGTCAACGCTACACATACATTCATGATTAATTATAAATCTACATAATGACGTAACAAATATTACACAAAAAATTGTACACAAAATGAACAAAATATTAAGCAAAACAGATATAAAAAGTCTAATACATGAACAAATCCATCATTAATTAACAACTAACGTCACGACAGTATCAAAATAAATATTGTCTACAAACCCTAACTTACAAAAATATGGTTCAATCCTACATTGCAAATATGGATAAAGAACAATAATATGGATCAAAATACCTCTTGTAGTCAAATTTGATTGAGGGAGGGAGATGAAGAGAGGAGGAATGAAATGGAATGGATTGGATTAAATTGGTTTGGGAGAAGAGAGGAATGAGGAGGAGCCTGCTGCTCGGCGCGGCGGCCAGATCTAGATCGGCTTTGCCGCGCCACCCCGCCTGGCGCGGCAAATCCGTTGACCGCGCCAGCCCGCCTGGCGCGGCAAACGCACTAGCCGCGCCAGCCCGCCTGGCGCGGCAAAGTGACGAGAGGGGCCCACCAGGGCCTGCGTGGCCGGGCGGTGCCACGGTGGCGATTTTGCCGCGCCGCCATGCATGGCGCGGCTAACGCTTTTGCCGCGCCATTGGGGACGGCGCGGCAAAAGGGTTAATTTTGCAAAAAAAAATAGACAGTGTTATTTATGAATTTTTTTATTTAATTGGGTTATTAATAAAAAAAATTCCAAGAAGCTCGTGCCGGACCTGCTTGCAGGCCAGCGTGGCTTGCGACAGCCAATACACGTGTGCCTCACGGCGAGTGACGGATGCAGAACATGATCAAAGACAAGACTGATCTATTTTTCTTCCTCTATTTCTTTATTTTTGCTTCTTTTCTTCACCTATTTTTTCTCATCATCTCTATTTTTACATTGATGTACCAGCTATAAGGGGGCTGGAGCCCACCCAGCCCCCCTTTTAGATCCACCCCTGCTCACGGTGGTGTGCCGGGGCAGAGGTTGCAAAGCTTTCGGCAGGGCTCGCCGGCGTGAAGCAGCAGGCTGGCACTAACTGGCGTCGTCCTTTTGTCACACCCCAATTTTAAGAATTAACTGGCGTCATCCTTTTGTCACACCCCAATTTTAAGAATAAAACTGAGGCAACGAACTCATGCGTGCCCAGACATCAGTCGCACACATAAGCTAGACAAAATATGAAAAATGTACCATCATGATGTTTATTACATAGCGATAGAAGCAAAACAAAGACTTACATCAGCGGAAAAGGGTAAACTAGATATAGCTCTCACGGGCAACCACCAGAGGGACTATCGACTGGGGGATACGCTAGCCTAGAAACTTCTGGGGAAACTCCAACTCCAACTTCATCTGTTACCCATCCGGGATTTTTATCCAAAAAGAAAGATAAACAACAAGCGTAAGTACTCCTCGTACTTAGCAAGCTAACACGGGGTTCATGAGGCTCGAAAGGCTGACATTGTCTGACAGCAGTTAGCTTTTATGTTGGCAAAGTTTTAGCATTAGAGTAAACGAGTATTGTGCTTAACCCTTAAACCCATGATCCATTTGTCCATCAATGATAAATAATTCACCATATGAGCACCATCAACATAAAGTAACATTTAATTAAGTATCATAGTTGTGCTAGTTTTTCGGACCGCTCGTGACCGTGAGCACGGCTGTTATAACAGTTTTACACTCTGCAGAGGTTGTGCATCTTTACCCACAAGCCGTGTTGCCCAGATGCCCAGGGGAGCGACCCCATAACACTTCCAAGGTGAGCGGGCAGGGTACACTATAAAGCCTTTCGCTGGTTCGTCTAACAGGTTAGGGCCGCTAGGTTTCCTTGACAGGCAGATGTAGCAACCCCGCTTTCCTATGGCACAAGGCCATCGCAGCTATACACATAGGAACAGGAGCAGCCCTACACACAAAGTGGCAAGCCCGTCTTGCGCCCTTTCGGGTCACCTCTAACAAGTTAGAAAAAGTCCAGTGTACTGAGCTAAAACAAGAGCCATATAGCACTCATGGTAGCACTGTCAGTCTCAGCTTTTGCTAACAACAAGTTTTATTAATCGTTTATCAACATATCAACATGAGAACATTCATCATTGGACTGGATCAGTTATTAGTCAGTTAGCACTAGCATTCTACCCATATGCATATATCCCACGGTGTCAAGAACATCACAGATAACAAAGCTAAGTGGGTCTCTAAGGTTGCTCAGTTGGACACATGCATAAATGAGTAAATTAAAAGTAAAGTGAATCGGTAACAAGGAGATACCATGCTAACTTGCCTTGGTTGCTGAACTGCTGGTCTTCCTGCTGATCATCGAAGGAAAGATCCTGGTCGTACCACACTTGCTCACCGTCTACTCGATCACAACATCAACACGCATTCCAGGTGCATACATACAATGCAAACAGGGCTATCCATTAGAACAGTACACCAAACAGTATTAAACAGAAATAAAACTTTGATAAAACAGAAGTACGTGTTTCTATGGTCACAACAAGTTTTGGTTCACCGAAAACGGAGTTACGACGCGAAAGTTACGTCTGAAACAACGTTTCTATAGCCCTAAACAAGATTAACATAAACGCTGAAACTAAACTGAACTAAACCAACTAACAGAGACATAAACGGGTAGAGAACTAAATTATAAAACTAACGCAATTTGAACGGATCAAAACAGAGCTAAAACGTGGATTTTATAAGCGTTTTAGTGCAGTGGCAAAACTATAAATAGACTGAAATCCATTTGAATTTAAATCAGAATTTGAATGAAATTTAAATCAAATTTGAATCTGATTTCACCCAGCAGGAGGACTGTGGGTTCATTATGCGACAACGCAGGGTCTCTTTAGCAAATTTCCTCCGAAGGGGTACGGGATGCTCTGGGCCGTCGGATGGGGTCCGAACGGCCCTGATTTAAGAGAGGGGGTGCGCGCTAGGGCCGGCGGGAGAGCAGCGCACGACGACGATTTAAGCAAGGGGGTGCGCGCTAGGGCCGGCGGGAGAGCAGCTCATGGCGGTGGTATAGGCCAACCACGGCGACGCCATGAGCGACGGCGAGGAATCCCGCCAGAGCTCACTGAACACGCCCTAGAGGCCACCAAAAATCTTGCAAAAAATATCAGGGAGAGAGAGGAGGAGACGGCGAGTCGCACCCCGACGAAGATGGAGGCCGGAGAGGAGCGATGGTGGCGTGATTCGAGGGTTGGCGACCGGCGGCGGTTTGCAAGCGGAGCGGCCCTGGTGGTGCGCCCTGGCACTTGCAAAGCTGTGAGGAGTGGAGAAAAAAAAGGGGAAGAGGAGGGGCGCGGGGTGGCTTTATGGCCGAGGGGGAAGCGGGGGAGGGCGCGGCCACGAAGCGGAGGAAGCGGAGCACGGGGCGGTTGTGCTCTGCCGGCGCTCGACTGAAAGAAATGGGAGGTGGGGGGAAGAAGGAGGCGCTGACGAGTGCGACCACAGCGTCATTGAGTGAGAGAGAGAGAGGAAGGGTTGGCGGCCGGTTATGCAGCAGCGACGGCGCGCGACGTGGGCCGGCCTGCTGGGCCGCGTGAGGGCAGGAGAGGAGTGGGGCGCCGGCCCATCGCAGAAGGAGAGAGGAGAGGAGGCAGAGCCGATGGGCTAGGCCACCTAGCCGGTTGGGCCGAAAAGCAAGTGAGAGGGGGAAGGAAGAAAGAAAAACCCTTTTTCTTTTTATTTTCCACACTTTTCAAACCAATTTCAAAAGGAATTTGAATTCAAACCAAGTTTTGACCAAAACCACTCATCTCGAGAAATAAAATGCGAAGGCATGAATGCAAAAACATGTTCCTAACTTGGTTTTAATTTCGTGAAAATTATTTAATCCTAGATTAAATGCACACCAAAAATCAATAACATTTTCCTCTATTTTAAAATTGGGCAAATTTGAGGGTGTCACACCTTTCATGAGGACAGTTTCGATGTTGATGAGAGTTTTATATGAGTTTTATTTGCATTAAATAGGTTGTGCATTTTTTATAACATGACAGTATATTGAAGAAAGAAAAGAAGAAATGAGTTATATCTATGAGCCATGAAATTAAATGCATATGAAACAATAGAATAAAACTCTCACTTTCAATAGAGAGTTTTATTTTATTTTATATGACATGATGACAATCATAAAAATAAAGTAATAAAACTCTCTACTGACACTGGCTAGAGACGACATCCACGCCGTCTCTTATGTTTGGTAGGGGTCTTTTTACGTGCACAAAGAAATATAAACGGTGTGAAGGGCCACGCGTTGTACCTGCCCTAATATAAACCTAATCCAAACTCCAAAGAGGTCACACCGGCTAATAGCATTTAGTAACTAAATTGATGCCGGCCGGGCTCCTCTTCAAACGAAAAAATTTCTATATATCAAAAAAAAATGTTATAATTTACTAGGTAATTATTTTTGTACAATGAGGTTCGCCCGGGCTCTGAAAAACTTCTGGCTCCGCCACTGATTTAGTTTGTTTGTGGCTTTGATTTACACGAGTGCATAATTGTTCGGTCGGTCAACTGGTCCAGTTTAAGACTTGCTGTATTTTTTGGGTAGGTGTAGCGCGCAGTTGGAGAAAAATAGAAAGTTGTCGTGTCGTTGTAAGCAAAGAAGAGTTGGTGGTGGTGCATCGTACGTACCACTGACAGCATGTCAGCATGTTGCAATCAGATCGAGCGCGCGAACCTCATCAGGACTAATTGATGCTGGATTATTAGTAGGACTAGTTGTTTAATGACACAGTGCGTAGCAAATGTGATTGGGCGGTTGCTTATCCATACCATTGACTCCAAGAGGAGGTATACGTTGCACATGAGCTGAGATTACTTTTTTCCGGCCTGTTTCGAGCTGAGTCAAGGCCTGCAATTGAGTACTCCGTAGTCCGTACTCCCTTCACATAGAAAACAGATGTCATTTTGGAAATATAAATCATAAAAAACTTTTAAAATATAAATTTTAGAGATGTAAAATGCATATAAATATATATTTTTTGAAAAGTATTTTTATAGAAATATACGTATATTACTTTATAATAAATATTTTCAAAGAAATAAATGGTCAAAGTTACGTTTTAGAGACCGTGTCGCTGTTTTAAACGATATATATGGAGTATATACATACGGAGTATAGATAGGCAGCCGCAAATTTTCCGTCTGTGTGTCAATCGATATGCAATTGAGTACGGTTGTCAACTACAGGACATTCTGCTACACGCACTGGTACATACAGACAGTTAAAAACTCGTTTTTACTCGCATTTTTTTTAGCACCCCTTGCGCTGGCTGCTGGGACTGGTAGAAATAGAATTACACCATATGCGGTTGCTTGTGAACCGCTTGTATAAATGGTCGTCTATAGTGAAAAATACTCGACAAATAAAAAACAGTAAAAAAATCCAAAAAAGTAAAAAAGTATTTTATTTAGAGGGGGGTTTGTCTACCATGACTTGGCAATGAAGTCGCAAGCGGCACGATTCGAACCTATGACTTCTCTCTCACGCGGAGTCTTTTCTACCACTGCACTACATACTCGCATACTCTCTCCCTGTCGCTTTTCCATGTCGTCTAGGACAATGATACGGTCTCCAAACTATAGCTTTGACCACTTGTTTGTCTAAAAATATTATTGTAAAGTGGTATATGTATATTCACATCTCTAAACTCAATAATTCAAAAGTTATTCATGATTTATATTCCCAAAGTTTGACTCAAACCTTGTCCAAAACAACATCTATTTCAATACGGAGTATGTTGATATTTCGTTTCGGTTCCTTACATATTAAACCGAGTGTAATTTGCTTTTTTTAGATCCTAAATAATTTCAAATCAAAAAGTTATGAACTACAAAGTTTCATAACTTTTTGAGATCTACAACTTTTATTTTGGTAGTTTTTCTATCCAAGGTCGCTTATAAAAATTTAAGAATTTAAAACGTAGTTTTTGTTGACAAGATGATTTCAAATCAAAAAGTTGTCAACTACAAAGTTTCATAACTTTTCGAGATCTACAACTTTGATATTAGCCGTTTCTCCATTTTAAATATTTTAAAAAATTAAATTTTAAAATTCTAGTGGTTGTTTCTCGAGAAAACCTCCACTCGGCACCGGACGAAGATGTCCTAGACAGAGAATTTTTTTAATCCTTTTTCAAAATATATTTTAAAACTAACACGGTTTTATTTTATAAAAAAACTAACACTTTTAATCGTGCCAAGTACGTAGGCGCGGCCTTAGTACATGTCATGTCGTGCACGGTGGCGCGACAGACCTGTCATGTGGTAGGGTTCGCCCCTGATCGGGCCGACGTGGCGGCTGATGTGGCAGCAACTACCACACGCACATATCTTTGTGCAGTGACACCAACGCTACTGTCCAAGCCCGCGACAGGGCGTAACATCCTGTCGTGCCGTGTGCCACTCCCTCATGCCTCTCTCACTCTCTCTCCCCCCATCCACGTGCCCTGCCCTCGCCCCCATGTACCGCCACTGCCGAAGCTGTCTGATGCATCCAACCCAAGTGGGGTTGGCTAAAAGACTAGTCTGATAGAGAAAGGGTGGCTCTCCATTTTAAGGTGGCTTCCTCCTCCCAAGCTAAGCAAGGTGGAATTATTTAGAGGCTCACACGATCGCCGCCCGACTAGAACTATTTAGAGGCTCACATGATCGCCGCCGGACTAGAACTGACCACTTGGCCATCTTTGTTGCGTCTTTGCCAGCGGGTAATAATGGAGGATGTCCTCATCATTCTCCCCTTCTTAACAAGGGCACAACTCTGATACCAAATAATACATCCAGCCCAGGTGGGGTTGGCCAAGACCCAATAAATTAAGGTTGCCCGGATCCCAACAGTTCTTATGTACACCCACTCGGGGAAAGCCCCAATCTTTCTAAAAGACTAGTCTGATAGAGGAAGGGTGGCTCTCCATTTTAAGGTGGCTTCCTCCTCCCAAGCTAAGCAAGGTGGAATTATTTAGAGGCTCACACGGTCGCCGCCCGACTAGAACTGGGCCACTTGGCCCATCTTTATTGCGTCTTTGCCAGGGGGTAATAATGGAGGATGTCATCATTCTCTCCTTCTTAACAAGGGCACAACTCTGATACCAAATGATACATCCAACCCAGGTGGGGTTGGCCGAGGCCCAAGGTTGTCTGGATCCCAACTGTTCTTATCTACAACCACTCGGGGAAAGCCCTAATCTCTCTAAAAGACTAGTCTGATAGAGGAAGGGTGGCTCTCCATTTTAAGGTGGCTTCCTCCTCCCAAGCTAAGCAAGGTGGAATTATTCAGAGTGTCACACGATCGCCGCCCGACTACAACTGGGCCACTTGGTCCATCTTTGTTGCTTCTTTGCCAGCGGGTAATAATGGAGGATGTCCTCATCACTGTCCCAGTCCGCAGTTGTCCACAACCGACCCCCGACGTCATCCCCGCCCACCCCTTTCCACCGTCCTCTTCCATTGCTAGCCCCCACCACCGGCCCTGGCCCACCACCGGCCAGCCCCGCCCTCTGACCCCGTCCCCGCTTGGCCACCGCCACGGCCCCACCAGTAGGTCAACAAAGAATCTCCATATTAACAAAATTCAAACAGATACTATGTATTGTAGGTCAACAAATAGCAAACTTGATATGAGCCAATCACTCATCGGCACATACAAAATCAATAAGGTCATTTAGGGCCTTCTCTTATTTTCTTGCCGCGTCCCTTGCTCTATCTTCCTCGTCCTTCTGTTGCCTTGCTAAACGTCATTTCTTCCACTCAACATGCATCGGGGGTAAGAACACCCATCTATGTAGTCAGCTCATGCATCTTCTGTTTGCGTTCTTTAATGTAATCGTCGACGAGTTCAGATCCACAACCTAACTTTTGTCCAATAAGTTGCTTCTTCTAACCGAACTTTCATCCAATAAGTTGCTTTTTCCCAATTATTTCCTTGAACTCCCCCTTATCTTCCAAGGATTCCATCTTGCATTTCCTAGTGTTGTTTTCAATATAATATATTGAAAATAAGTTAGTAAATAACACATATTTCATCTCATGTTATCCACAATAATAACCAACCTCATCCTAGTCGGCCATATGGCTGCACCAGTAGCCTATTCCAACAAGCTCCAAAGGAACTAGGTCGTAGTGCGCTTCAACACCACATTCACAGAGACGTAGATGTTCTTTGAAGATTATCGCCTCTTTCCTCTTCTCCATTTCCTTTGGCGGCCACTCCAACCAATGAGACTTCGCACATACAACCCACTCTGTGAAAAAACACTTCCAAAGTCCGTGGAACTAAAATATGATAGAATAGTACGTGTGCAAAAGGTAGGTAAAGAGTTGAAGAGATAAACTTTCTGCTTACCTTATTAATGTTGGAACATACAAAATCCATCATATTCTCAAACCATATCATGGCATGGTCTAAGGAATGGCATCGAGGGATGTTTCGAGTCGTCTTCCTATGGCAAGGTGCTCCTCCTTATCCATCATTGGCAGGGGCGGGGGGCGGGGGGCGGGGGGGGGGGGGGGGTGTTATAGGGGAGGTGGAACCCATCGCTGAAAGCGCTGTAGTGGATCGCTCTCTCTCTCTCCACCAGTCGTTGAAAAGGTGGTACCTTGATCTTTAACTTCTCAGGACCGTCGATCCATTGAAAGAATAAACATCTCTGAAGGGTCCCCTTACAAAACATGGTTCAAAGGAAAAATTAGTAAACTAGTAAGTCACATGAAGAAACAAGCAAGTGAAAAAACACTTACTTTAAAAGCGACTACACGTTTAGAAACAACGGGCAACTATATCTAGATGTTTCGATTGGAAAACGTGAGCCAGAAAACCACAGTCACAGTTAGACACATGTAGGTCAGGAGGGACGGGGCATCTTTGCATGCTAGATGGATCAGGGTATAGTTCTCCAGGACGACACCGTTGTTGCCAAAACTTCTCCCAATACAAGTTTCACGTCTAGCCAAATAAAGTAACAAAAACAATTAATATGTAACTAAAAAACATATCCATAGTTCTATCTAACTAACTAACATACTCTTTCATTAGCCTAACAATGTTTTCATGCATACAATAAATAAGAGCGTCTTCTACATGCCTAAACTTTGCACTTTGCATGGTTAAAACAACAACTAAGCTAGAACATCATTAACATCATTACCGTTACCGAGGTACAGGAGAACCTTGGGAACGAGAGCAAGCGGTGGTCGACGGGAGAGGATGGAGAGGAGGCCGGCCGGAGGCCTCTGGAGACGCGAGCGACTGGCGAGCGGAGGAGAGGGAGGACAACAACAGAAAGAGGTGATTGTGGAACAGGTGGGGTGGAGGCTGTGGTGCGGCCTTATGGCTGACGCTGTCTCGCCAAGATACGTGGCACGACAGTTGCTACCACGTCGACCCAGCGGAGGACCCAGCCCTGCCACGTGGCAGGCCTGCCACACCACCATACACGGCGTGACACTATGCTTAGGCCCCGCCTGTGTGAGGGTAACCAAAAGTATTAGTTTTTTTAAACAATAAAATAAAAACAGCGTTAGTTTTAAAACATCTTTTTAGAAAAGGTTAAAAATAAAAAAATCCTGACAGAGTGACCGGCACGAGGCATGTATTTTTTTCGAAAGCGTGTAAAACACGTTCTTCATTAGGTAGGAGGAGTTTTTTAGACTTTACACGTTCCATGTGGTGATACAGTGAGCGGCCGTATACACCGCCACGGAGTAAACACTGAACATATATCACCACCGCTCGTGAGAACCATCCGGCGAGCACCAGCGAGCGAGCTCGCCGGCTCTGGCCGGACCGCACTTCTGGAGTCTGGACACGATACGGACGCCGCCTGCATCTGCTCTGGTACTGGTAGCACTCCAAGTCAACAGTCAACAAAATGATAAATTTGCTACAGTACCTAAAATGGTCCTTGTCACACACACATTCAGTTATACTGTATATTGCAACACACAATAGGATAAGCTCAACATCGGTCATCACAAACTTGACGCAGGACATGTTTAAATTTACAGCGATTGGACATCTTCGAAGAATCACCTCCGTAAATAGAGCTACCACCTGTCAAAGATTTTATTTACCGATTTAAAATGGTGACAAATGCCGTATTTCAAATGACATGCACATCTTTGGGATACTAACGTGGAGGTCTCCATGGAACATATTATGTTGATGTGAATGAAGAAATCGATAGTGAGAACAAATGGAAGCAGAAACCTTCCTATATACTCCCTCTGTCCATAAAAAAATCAATTTCTAGAATCCATGTAAGTCAAATTTTTAACTCTATAAAAAAGAGTAATAACATATATAATATAAAATGGACACATTATGAAAATATATTCAAAGATATATCTAATGATGTGAATTTGGTACCATCAATCTTGATTGTTTTTTCTATAAATTTAATCAAAATTTAAAAATTGACTTAAGATAACTCTGGAAATTGTTTTTTCTACAAGCGCAGAGCATGTACACATCGGAGAACCACATGTCCGAGTACACGGTACACCATCTTGGCGCTAGGAGAAAAATTCAGTGGAGCGTGGATCCGTACCATATCATCAAATTCGCCGGTCAACAAAATGATAAAGTTGCAATAATCTAAAATTCACCTAGTACTTGTCACACACTGATTTATTAATTGCAACACAAATCGGAATATCGGATAAGCTCAACATTATATATATTAGTCATCAGCAAAGTGACCTCTCAGCAAAACTATAGAGAGCTAGGCCGGCAACCAATTAATTAGTTGCTCAAAAAATAAAGTTATCGCATCCAACCACTGCGTTAAACAAAAATCATCATGGAAATTATTAATTTGTGATACCGCAAACTATGCCTGGCACGGATGTTACTGGTCGAGAATGTTGACAAACTTGGAATGCAAAACAACATGAACAGATCGATAATGTGGAGGTCTCCGTCTAACATATGGTCACGGATGTGAAGAAATCAATGGTTCGAAGAAAAATGGAAATAAACACTCTGGTACAGGCACTAATCTCGTGACAAATGTATCACGAGATGACCACAGGTTGTACAGTCAAATTTTCTGGAAAAGCATGCGTACACAAATTCAAGTAGACACAGAATTATTACATTTACATTCTCTTGATATATTAGAGGGAAAATTAGTTATCTGTGTGGTGGAGTCTATTTTGATGGAAATATGATGGTTCGAGTGCAAGGAAGAGACTTTAGGCCCCATTTGGTTGAGCTTTTCAACCTGCTTTTGTTTTTGCAAAAGCCAAAAGCCAACTAAAAGGCTCAAAATCAATAGGTGCTTTTATCTACAAGCAGCTTTTTCTGTAGTACAAATCCAAAAGCACCTCTCCCCATGTTTTCAGCTGCTTTTGAGGTAAAAAATTACCCACCTGCTACTCGTTATGTGCATACCGATTCGTTTCTTCTTTTCTTTTCTTTCCCATTCGCATTATCTTCCCATCCGATGAGGACAGAGGAGCAGCCACGACACCACCTCCCAGGCCGGCGAGCGCTCGGTGGGCGGGCATCACCTCGCAGGCCGGCGAGCCCCCGGCGAGCAGGCGTGGCCCCCTCCCTTTCTCCCTCCCTCCGGCGAGCCCTACAGGCGTCACGCCCTCCCTCTCGGCCCTCCGGCGAGCCCCCAGCGGACCGTCGCGGCCTCCTCCTTACCTCCCTCAGGCGAACCCCCATCAGACGGTTGCGACCTCCTTCGTCCATCCCTCCGGCGAGCCACCGGCAGGCGACCACTCGCTCGCATGTCGGCGAGCGCCCGGCGGGACGCCATCCCCTCTAGGACGGCGAGCCCCCGGCGGGCGGGTGTGGCCTCCTCCCTCCCTCCGCGAGTCCCTACAAGCATCACGACCTCCTCCCTCCCTCCGGCGAGCCCCACTGAACGGTCGTCGCGGCCTCCTCTAATCCCTCCCGCCCTCCGGCGAACCCCAGTGGGCGGGCGTGGCCTCCTCACTCCGACGAGACACCGGCGACCGGTCATCCCCTCCCAGGCCAGCGAGCTCCCCGCAGGCGAGCGCGGCCCTCCTCCTCGATCCCTCCCTCTGGTGAGCCACCTGCGGGCTGCATGGCCTCCGCCACTTGTTAAGGTAAGAGAAGATGAGAGAGTGAGAGATGGGAGATGGGAGATGAGCCACACCCCAATGGGCGGCGCGGCGAGGCCCCGGCGGGCGGCGCGGCCTCCTCCTTCGCCTGGCTCATAGCTTGAGGTTGAAAATGGAGTGAGAGAATGACACGTGGGGGTCAGCTGACATATGGGACCCGCAGTCGACTGCTTTTCTAAAAGCTGGAGTTGTACAACCAAAGGGGCTTATAGCTATTTTTCAAAAGCAAATTATCAGAAAGTCACAGCTCACAGTTGTTTTTCCAAAAGCTATAGCCCAACCAAATAGGGCCTAACTAATTTGGTAATGTTGCATCAGTTTCTTTGTTTATTTTGCTGCCCTTATTTACATTTATCGCTACAATAAAAAGAAAAAAAAAGAATAATGGATGTTCTGTTGATAATGGTGTTTTGGGATGGTTAGCAGTATGGGGGAGGAGTCAATAGTTATGTACAATAAATAAAAGCATATCTGCAGTCCTTCAAATGCTACTATGCACATGATGTCAGTGGCTCACGGCTCCATCTCGCAAGATATAGCATTCATGATGGCAACAAGCATAGTGAAGACTTCAGTTATGAAATAGATTAGTGTCATCTACCAAATTAAATTAGTGGATCATGCTGCCAATAACAACAACAATTGGATTCATGCATGGGCGTAAGATGCATCGATCAGGAGAGAGCCAGTACAACAAACGGCTATGCACTGAACAGAGAGCCTCAGAACGTATCACATATGTACAACAACGGGCACATGCTATTGGACCAATCATAGCCATTTACATCTCGGGTCGTGGCCCTGAATCAGGACGGGTTCAGGGCCTAGGGTAGATTTTGGGCCGTGGAGGCCACAAGGAAAGGACCCGAAAACTATAGCGTCGAATACTCAAAGGCCACAAGCCCACACATTCCATGGAGCAGCGTGAGGATGTGAAAGCTACTGGCCTCTTCAGAAGATTTCTTCCTCCTGCTTGCTGTTGGCCGGTGCAAGTTCCGGTTTACATGTGCTTTAGTGGGCTCTTTTCTTGAATCTTTTTTGGGTGCCCTTGCTGTTAATTTCAGAGCAATTGATCTTGAAGATTGTATTTTTAATTCTCTGTTTCATGCAAGAACATTGGCCTCCTAAGTATATAAACTACAACAGATCGAGACAACTCTTTTGATCTGTTCCGAGCTTATGTGCATCTTTTCAATGAGAATGGTCAGGCATCAGCATGTATTTCTACTGAAGAGTCTCGTTCAATTACCAATGGACTAAAGTCTCTTACAGGAAAAACTGATACTCATATGCTGATCCTGTTAAATTTGGTGGATAGCACAAAGTCATCACACTGTGGCCAATACGTATAGCTTCCCCATCAGAAAGAGAGGTGGTCTTCAATAGACTGTACTCCGAAGACTTGGCAGCAAATTTTCAAACTCAGTTTCTATTCATCGAAAATTTCCTAGGGCACTCTGTGTTCTTCAGACTCAGCCAATATTAAAAATCAAGAAGGCATATATATATATTCATATGGACCTGAATTTGGTAAAGCATAGATGCTCATCAAGAATGTTGTGATAAGTGAAATGACACAGACAAAGTTGGGATATTACCTTGTTAGGTTCTAGGATCGACTAGGTGCAAATTCAGTTGGGGTCTAATTGATTCGGGTAACAACCAGCGGGTAGTTCATCTCGGATGAACTACCAGAGAGGAATGGAGATAGATAGGTTACAGTTTAGGGTTCATACCTTCGAGATCCGACCGTCTCTTGTTCGTTGATGGAGGCTGCGCACGGGCAGCGACGTTTGGTGTAGCGCAGGGTCGGCGTGGAGATGCTGGTGGCGCTTCCCGCCGCTGGCAGTGCCACCCTCGGGATCGGATTAGGGTTAGGAGGGTGGGTACTGTAGCAGCGGCTGTCAACCTCGTGTCTAGAGCCCTGCCCCCACCTCCTCTTTATAGGCACTGTGCGACGGGGGCCCACCAGCCTGTTATTGGGCTGAGCGTCCCCGATCAGGACGCAGATTAGGGTCCAGTTAGGCCGTTGGGCCTAACTGGTGGAGATCAATCCAACATTCTCCCCCTTGATCTCAACTTATATCTTTAAACTTCACAGTTATTTCTATTTACCATTCCATCACAGATCAATGCACAGAGCGTGTCTCATCGTCACGATCAATTGTCATTAGATTCAACACCTACAATACACGTCTCTGTTCTGAAATAGGTTCTTTAACTTTGGGGCCCTTTATTGTCCAGAAATCATAGGCCTTACCATACAACCCATGTCGACTGTGTATTCCCTGAACACACTGGGTGGTAAGCCTTTGCAAAACGGATCCGTAATACTTTACATTATATATGTATGATTCTGGACTTTCTGCTTCACAACGTATAACTCAATGTCAATGTGTTTAGCGGCACACTTGACCCGTTGTCTTAGGAGTAAACTTCTTAAATGGTTATTGCTGTTGTTTACCATTATAAACTCCGGGTATAGGTTTCTAACCATTTTGCCTGTCCTTTATGCCTCATGATAAGCTACATGATAGGTGTGCATCATCATGACACCACTATTGTTCCTTTGGAGCTTTTCCACAATAAAACTCCAACTGCGAGTGTTAGTTACTAATGTGGATTTCACTACACATCTCGCTCAAAACATATCAGTTGTACTCATAACCATTTGAGAGTACTTGTTCTCTTATACTCGTCATGAGACATATAAAACTTTGCACAATTGCAACACTTCCATTCCAGTGATCTATATCTGGATTGGACATTTGCCAAAATCCCGGATACATGAACTATGTCAGGGTAAATACTTGTGCACTCATTAAGCTTCCAACAGCCGAAGCATATAGGATGTCCATTTTATCGATTCTCATATCTATTCTTGGAACACTGAAAATTCTCAAAACTATTACCCTTGACCACAGGAACAGGCGTATGTATAACACATAGATACTTTATTTCCTTAGAATCTTCTCAAGTATACACTTGAGACAGTTCTAATACCCCTTTCTTTTATCCCGGTAAGTTTCAATTCCTAGACGAATGATAATTTACCGAGATCAATCTTATGTAATTTTGGACAATGACCACTTCTCCAACGGTAGACTAACACCACTGCCAGCCAGCAAGATGTCATCTACTTACAAGGTTTAGGAAAATGAATTTCCTATACCTGAACTTTGCACAATGTCATTGTCCTTCTCATTCTCTTTAAAACCCAAACTTTCTAATCTGATGTGGCATCAAATTTTGAATACCACTCTATAGATGCTCGTTTGAATCTATAAATAGATTTCTTCAGGTGGCATCCTAAACATTCTTTTCCTTTCATGACAAAACCGTTAGGTTGTGCCATGTAAACTTTTCATACAAATCCCCATCAATTAGTACTGTCTTTACATCTATCTGATGTAACTCTAAATCATAATGTGCCATTAACACTCGTTAAAGTGTTTCCTTTCCTTTGTGTGAATCCTTTCATCATAAGTCGCACTGTATATCTTTCTACGTTCCCTCCGGAGCCACAATGTGTCTTGTAGACCCATTACAGCCTATTGTTTTGGCTCCATTAGGAATAACTTCACATCTTTTATTCTTTGAGACCTTTTAGGTCCAAAATAACACTCTTTTACATGGGATGTTGTTGCTCTTTCATTGCTAAGAGGCAATTGATACTTTACATTACTCATCTTTCTAGGAGAGCTGACAACAGGTGTTGTATAGGCCATACAACATCAACAGGTATGATTGTTCTTGAGTCATTGGAGTGAGCACGCAGTCTCACTTCTCTTCAAGTCTTAGATCTCTACATACCATGCTCCCCCAGATTATCCCATCTTTTGAAAAGATGAAGCTTCCTCAAATTTCTTATTTGGGTTTAATCTGTCAAAAATCATAGGGTGCCTTAAGCACTGCTCGTCCAGTACAAATACTGGCTCACTATGCTATCTTCCTATCATAACCATAAAGGTATAGGAATTTAGCTATTTCTTTCTTTACTTAGGGGTATCGTTATTATGATCATTGTACTCCCTCAACGGTCATATTCATCTTTTATAGATCACTTTTGCCTTAATGCATATCATGCATTGCACTTTTGAGGCACAAGGAAATTGAGAGAATCTCTTATCTTTCTTAGTATATAATTTCACCATTCTCCCCCTCGAAATATGACACAAACTTTACTCCCATAATTTCGAAACTATTCTGAACTTTTGTGAACGAGGAGACATCTATAATTTTCTTTATTCACATGACCATGTCATGCAAACAAAGTCATCTTTTGATTCTTATGGGAGTATATTTTCCTCATTCCACTTTAAGAACTTAACAAAGTCCTTACTTAACTTTACTTTTGCAAGTCATGCTTGCATGCTATCTTTATTTGGGATTGCTCCCCTAATGGCCTTAGCCCATGACCATGTCATGGTCAACACAGTGATAGCATAAATGCTACCCAAACTTTTCATTCTTTCTCCCACTCTGGGATATACTTTAGGCACATGAGCCATCACAAACTTTTTCCCGCCATGCGGGACAATTTCCCATCAGGGACATTAAAGCCATAATTGGCTTTCACATTCCATTATCAAATTCTGAAATAAATCTGAATATTCTGTAACATACACATTTGATTCAACATTGGTCAAATTAAATATGCATATTTTTTTTATTACAACTTTGGTCATAACGACTGAAACTGAAACAAAATTCTTCTTTATAGAGAGTACATAAAACACATTTCATGTACTAAACTTTTACTTTGGACCAATGTCCCTGAATTCTTTTCCTTTTCAAGCCATTTTCTAAAGAGAACATAGTCCCTTTATGTAATGACTTTCACTTTCCATCTTCTGAGTCACAAGTACCCGGCTCTTTCTTTTCTGCCTCCAAGAATGAAAGCATGAAGGTCTTTTTTGAAAAACATTAATCATCAATAATCAACAATAATGACATGAAATAACCCTATGTTGGTCTGGTTAAAACATGCACATTGAACTTTAAAATTTACAGTTCTATTCTATATCACCGTTGGGCGGAAATAGAATAAAACAATATTCTTTTATATTAATTCGACATCACCGTTGGGCAGAAATAGAATTAACGTATGCAAACTCAACATCATTGCAGCGGAACACTTTTCACTTTATCACAGACATTTCTTGATTCTTATAGTCTCTGGAAAAAGTTCGTCATGTTGACGCAAAATTTACCAGAGAATCAAACTTCAAATTTAAACTCATAAATAAACTTACAATATTGTTATCATCAACGTTGGTCAGAAAATAACAATATCATAATTCATTTTAAACATGTGACTATTCCTCTAATTAAATTTTCCCGTTGGTTCCAATTTAATTAGAAGATAATCAATGTCAACTTTACAGCGGAAACATGAAAATAATCTTAATACAATACTTATTCAGAAGCATCACTATATTTTCTATTCTCTGGACAGAGACATCAAAACCTTATTCAAAAATTCATCAACAATAGCTTCTGAAAAGGAATAAACAAAAGGCTTCACATTACTGTGCATTTCGGCCCGAAGGCCCAAGCCTGCGTTGTCCACTGCGTGGCCCAGCACGCGAAAACGGCCCACAGCCGAGCCCTGCGCGCAGCTCTCCCCCGCGCCCAGGCCGCAACCTGGGCCTGGGCCGGGATTTTGCCTTCCCACCTGGGCCAAAACTCGGCCCAATCATCGCTGACCAACGGATCTCATCCGACGGCCATCCGCATCCTGCGCGCGAACAAAACCCGGCCGATGGACGTTCCCCAAACCCTAGCCCTCATTCTCCTCCTCCTCTCTTTCCCTGTTGCGCCACAACAGAGTAGCGGCGGCGGCCGCCGGCGCCCGCCGACCTAGATCCGCCTCCCAAGGCCACATCCGACCATTCTCTCCTCCTCCTGTCTCCCTCTTCTCGACGACGGAGCCCCCGACCTTCTCGACGACGGAGCCCCCGGCCTTCTCGACGACGGAGCCCCCGGCCGCCACCGGCCGTTCGGTGGCACCACGGGGCAAGACCCGACAGCTCCCGTTCGTCCTTTCTTTCTCTTGTTCTTCCCATACCCGAGGGAGACTCGGTGGAGGCCATGGTGGAGAAGACGACGGCGCCGTCGCGAATCCTCTCGCCGGTGTGCGCGTTCGCTCGAGGGGCGAGCGCGTCGCCGTCGAGCGGTCTAGCGGCGGTGCCCTTTGCCCAGCATGAGATCAAGGCCACGCGATGATGAGACCTCGCCCCCTCCGGCTCCTCGTACCCTCTGCTCGCACGTCGGGAGATCAGGTATCCCTCCCCAAAAACGTCCTCTGAACTGAGCTTCTAGGGTAAGGGTTAGGGATTCGGGCGTGGATCCAGCCCCTCCCCTCTCTGTTGGTTCCGTCGGGTTAGGGTTTGGGGCTTTCTATTCCTGTTGCTCTATGCCAAAGCAGAAAGGTGAGCGGGCGGCGGACCGTGGCCATCGGCCAGCGACCGCCCCTGAGTCCATTAATCCGCCCGCAGATCCCGGCGGGATCCTCCCCTTCTTCCTATCTGTCTTCTTTAGGGTTAGGATTCTATCCGAAACTTTCTCGATTCGATTGAATCGATTCAACTCGATCTCTTCTTTTCCCCAAGTCAGATCTACACTCTAGTAAGGCTCTGATACCATTGTTAGGTTCTAGGATCGACTAGGTGCAGATTCAGTTGGGGTCTAATTGATTCGGGTAACAACCAGCGGGTAGTTCATCTCGGATGAACTACCAGAGAGGAATGGAGATAGATAGGTTACAGTTTAGGGTTCATACCTTCGAGATTCGACCGTCTCTTGTTCGTTGATGGAGGCTGCGCACGGGCAGCGACGTTTGGTGTAGCGTAGGGTCGGCGTGGAGATGCTGGTGGCGCTTCCCGCCGCTGGCAGTGCCACCGTCGGGATCGGATTAGGGTTAGGAGGGTGGGTACTGTAGCAACGGCTGTCAACCTCGTGTCTAGAGCCCTGCCCCCACCTCCTCTTTATAGGCACTGTGCGACGGGGCCCCACCAGCCTGTTATTGGGCTGAGCGTCCCCGATCAGGACGCAAATTAGGGTCCAGTTAGGCCGTTGGGCCTAACTGGTGGAGATCAATCCAACATACCTAAGTCTGTCAGTACGATAATATGGAGGTTAATCAAATATATATTTGCAAAATCAATTGTGCAAAGAAATAGATGCGGATACATGGGTGTATGCCGAGTCTCGAGTGATGAGAGATTGTCAACTGGGATAATGCACATGTTCTTTGGCTTGTGTTGTGCAGGTGTCGAGCATGGATACAGTGATCGAAGGCAAGGTGAAGGTCAAGTAGAGACGTGCCGTGCCGATGGACTGAGAGCGGTGAAGGGCGGACGTGAGGCTTGGACTGAGGGACCGGTGGCCTGAGGATCAGCTGTGGTGCCTGACAGCCTGGGACAGCGACGAGCGAATACTTGCGGACACGGTGTTGCTTGGTCGAGGACCTGGGGACACGTGTTGGTGGACGGGGTGCACGGGCGGTGCATCTCTTCTACAACATCGGTTTGGTGGTTGAGCCACAGAAAAACCACTGAGTGCATGGTTTGCAGGTTTGGGCCTCAAAACCTCGGTGCTGTTAGTTTCCCAGTTTGGGCCACAAAACTCGGGCTGACGACGGTTTCCAGGTTTGGGCCTCAAAACCTGGGCGCTGCGGGTTTCTGAGTTTGGGCCACAAAACTCAGGCGATGGACGGTTGGTTTCCCGGTTTGGGCCTCAAAACTGGGGGTTGATCGTGAAGGCTGGTTTCCCGGTTTGGGCCTCAAAACCGGGGGCGAAGTCCGGGAAAAGGACAAGCAGAGCGGTGGCGGCACGTGGCGGCAATCGGTGAGGTTGTGTCGAGGCAACGCTACCAGTTGTGCGGGCGTGGCCGTCGGATCACCACCTACCACGAGTTGGTCCAGAATAACCTTAGGGTTTAGCTGGTTCGCTCTGTAATTAGTTAGGGGTAGAGTGGGAACTAGAATTAGGATAAGTAGAGGGAGACATCCACCTCCCATCCTATCTCAGTCATTTGCTCTTTGCCTTCTAGGTTTTCCTGCTCTCCCAATCCCCTGCTGTAGCAACTGAGATCCGCAGAGAACCATACCTCTGTGTACTGGTGATTTTGAGGAAGTGAGACCGTAATCTCACTGTTGTAGCGTGTGGTAGCCACACGGTTGGAGATCGATGTGTTGATTCGTGTTTTGTTCGTGTTCTTCGCGTTCTTCGTTTCTCCGCGATTTTCCCATCACTCGATCTCCCTCTCTACTGCGTCTTTTCGAAATCCGTTTGAATCAACTTGTTCTTTATAGTGAGGAGATCATTTCCACCGAAAGAATTTAACTCAAACCTCATGAGCCAGTAGATCGATTGGTTTTCATTTTGGATCAACTTTTCTCCTCTCTTCCTAATTTTCTTCGATTCATCGATTTGAGGATAGGTTCGAGTCATGATCTCGTAGGAGTAGCTCACTATCTTTCTTGTGACTCCTCTCACCAAGTTTGATCCCTAGAGGATTCGTTTTGGGTGAGATCGAGTCAAATCGGTGGACGAACGGAGCTGCGTCGGGGTGACAGGACGCTAGGGTCGGGGTGACCGGACGCTTGGTCCAGAGTCTGGTCGTTGAATGTGCCAGCGTTCAGTTTTTCTTGGACTTGACCGTAAGCTCGCTTGATCACTGACCGGACGCAACACTTGCACTGTTCATTGGGTTTTCTATCTGTTGACCGGATGCACAGGTTGTGACCGAACGCACTGCTCCCCAGAGTCCGGTCCAACACAGTAAGGTTCCAGAAGCGTTTTTGGCTGACCGGACGCGTCCGGTGCCCACTGACCGGACGCTTGTCAGAGTCCGGTCAAGTGCAGTTTTCACGTTTTTGTTTGTGGTTCGTTCCTACTTTGTCGGTTTTGGTTTCTGGCTTTTGCGTTGGGTTTCTAGAGTTGAGTAGTGTCTCGCTGTGCTTCTCGGAAGCATCCACCCTACATCTAGGGTCTTGGACACTATTCAAGCTCTAGGTTTGCCTTTGGGGTTGATTCTCGGGACAGTGGCGATAAGTTTCTGAAAAGAAATTTGAAGCTCCCATTCACCCCCCTCTGGTCGCTTTCTGGTAGCACTTTCGGTCCTTCAATTGGTATCAGAGCAGGTTAAGGATCTTCCACCTTAGCCGGTTCCAAATCCACCGAAGGCGACATGGATCGCGGCGTGGGCAAACCACCGTTTTTCGATGGGACGAACTATGCGCATTGGAAGATACGCATGTCGTCCTATCTTCAGAGTTTGGGTGCTTCCATCTGGGATATTTGCAACTCTGCTGATTACGTGGTCTTGGCTGCTCGTGTTACTCAGCATCAGATCGATGAGCACGATGCCAATAACCGAGCCTGTAATGCTCTTTTCTCATGTTTGAGCATGACAGAGTTTGATCGTGTTTCTCACATCGCTACGGCTCGGGAGATTTGGGCTACCCTCATGCGTTTCCATGAGGGAACCACTCAAGTCAAAACCCGTCTCTATGAGTCGCACAAGCGAGAGTATGAGAACTTTCGACATATGCCTGGGGAGAGCATAGAGAGTTTATTCCCTCGCTTTCAGGTGATTGTCAACAGGATGAGGGCTAACAAGGAGTTGTTGCCTTTCGACGATCATGAGAGAGCTTTGAAGCTTTTGCACACTCTTGATCGATCGGTGTGAGACTCAAAGGTTTAAGCGATCATCGAATCACCTA